>JABACO010000020.1:4248541-4269482 GCA_013339895.1 Ephydatia muelleri | reverse complement strand
GTACGTGTAAGGATGTGTGTATGTGTATGAAATGTAGGTATCTACAAGACTTCAAGTCCTTCTGACTACTTTGACATCTTCATTGATTTGAAGGGCATCTCTGAGCTGTACGAGATCCAGGTACTGTACCAGTGTATTGCTAGCGCAGGTTCACACGAGGGTTGTCAATAATCATATTCATTTATTGCAGCGATGATTCAGAGGAGGGGTGTGTGTGTGTGTGTTTGATGCTGGCATCTTGTTACAGGGAAGTACGTAGTGCTGATCTTAACCCAAATCAAGGCATAGGATTATTTAAACACAGCACAACTATTTGCTGTGATGACCACGCTATATTGACGTGAGGTCACTTCTCCATTATGGGCTGGATGTTCTGGATGGCCCTAATGTATGCAATAATACTCTCCAATGCATGCACCACCATCTCTATTGCGGTCACCTCCGTAATATATGGCCAAACAATTCTGACCCTTGGGGTGACTGTTTTAGGCACTAACCTGCATTGGTGCATGTCTTGAGAGACCAATTTAACCTACATGTGCAAGTGATGTCACATTGCAGCAAAGCCATTGTATGCATGGGACGGACTATCAAAGCCATTGTATGCATGGGACGGACTATCAAAGCCATTGTATGCATGGGACGGACTATCAAAGCCAATGTTGCAATGCCTTTAACACAGGTGTCGGCTGCATCAGTGAAGGTGGGCGCGGCTGTTACTCTGTCCAACCTGATTGATCTGCTGCTGGCTAACAAATCCAAGTCAACTAACTTTGAGGGCCTCGCTGACCATATTCTGAAGGTAAAGTCACTATAAATGATGCAAATAAACCTTTTTTTTTTTTTTTTTTTTTAATTATCTGTGATTTGAATGTGCACACACACATCAGGTGGCCAATGTTGCAATTCGCAATGTAAGTCCAGTCTGTAGAGTCTCTCCTCACAGCCCCATTGTACCCTCCTCCCCAGCCCATGATTTCCTTCTCACCCACTCCCATTATGCCCCTCTTCCCCAGTCCATTGAGATCATTTCCTGTCCTCCAGGTTGGGTCATGGGCTGGTAATCTCATGTTGACACACGATCACAGTGACTTCCCCTCTGACGTGTTCACTGTTATGGCAGCTGCTGGAGCCACAGTCACCATTGGTTTGTGTGTGTGTGTGTGTGTGTGTGTGTGTGTGTGTGTGTGTGTGTGTGTGTGTGTGTGTGTGTGTGTGTGTGTGTGTGTGTGTGTGTGTGTGTGTGTGTGTGTGTGTGAGTGAGATGGTTGTTAGGTTGCCTTTAAGTAGTATCTAATTGAATTAGTAGGCATGCACAAACATTTTATACTAATTTATATGTATTCGTGATACATGCCACACACACACACACACACACACACACACACACACACACACACACACACACACACACACACACACACACACACACACACACACACACACACACACACACACACACATGCTCTTCTGTGTTGCCATACAGCCAATGCTAGGGGTTCATCATCGTTCTCACTTTGGGATTTCCTTGATCTGGAGATGTCATATTCAGTATGTTATTAGCAATGTAGGATTGTTTCTAGCCATGTTATTTGTGTGTAGGCCATGTTGTGATGTGTGTAGGCCATGTGTGTGTGTGTGGGCCATGTTGTGATGTATGTAGGCCATGTTGTGATGTGTGTAGGCCATGTTATTTGTGTGTGGGCCATGTTGTGATGTGTGTAGGCCATGTTGTGATGTGTGTGTAGGCCATGTTGTGATGTGTGTGGGCATGTTGTGATGTGTGGGGCCATGTTGTGATGTGTGTGGGCCATGTTGTGATGTGTGTAGGCCATGTTATTTGTGTGTGGGCCATGTTGTGATGTGTGTAGGCCATGTTGTGATGTGTGTAGGCCATGTTGTGATGTGTGTGGGCCATGTTGTGATGTGTGTGGGCCATGTTGTGTGGTGTGGGCCATGTTGTGATGTGTGTAGGCCATGTTGTGATGTGTGGGCCATGTTGTGTGTGTGTGGGCCATGTTGTGATGTGTGTGGGCCATGTGGGTGTGTGTGGGCCATGTTGTGATGTGTGTGGGCCATGTTGTGATGTGTGGGGCATGTTGTGTGTGTGGGCCATGTTGTGATGTGTGTAGGCCATGTTGTGTGTGTGTGGGCCATGTTGTGATGTGTGTAGGCCATGTTGTGATGTGTGTGGGCCATGTTGTGGTGTGTGGGCCATGTTGTGATGTGTAGGCCATGTTGTGATGTGTGTGTGGGCCATGTTGTGATGTGTGTAGGCCATGTTGTGATGTGTGTGGGCCATGTTGTGTGTGTGTGGGCCATGTTGTGATGTGTGTAGGCCATGTTGTGTGGTGGTGTGGGCCATGTTGTGTGTGTGTGGGCCATGTTGTGATGTGTGTGGGCCATGTTGTGTGTGTGTGGGCCATGTTGTGATGTGTGTAGGCCATGTTGTGATGTGTGTGGGCCATGTTATTTGTGTGTAGGCCATGTTGTGATGTGTGTAGGCCATGTTGTGATGTGTGTAGGCCATGTTGTGATGTGTGTGGGCCATGTTGTGATGTGGTGGGCCATGTTGTGTGTGGGCCATGTTGTGATGTGTGTAGGCCATGTTGTGATGTGTGTGGGCCATTTGTGTGTGTGTGGGCCATGTTGTGATGTGTGTAGGCCATGTTGTGTGTGTGTGGGCCATGTTGTGATGTGTGTAGGCCATGTTGTGATGTGTGTGGGCCATGTTGTGTGTGTGGGCCATGTTGTGATGTGTGGGCCATGTTGTGTGTGTGTGTGGGCCATGTTGTGTGTGTGTGGGCCATGTTGTGATGTGTGTAGGCCATGTTGTGTGTGTGTGTGGGCCATGTTGTGTGTGTGTGGGCCATGTTGTGATGTGTGTAGGCCATGTGTGGTGTGTGTGGGCCATGTTGTGTGTGTGTGGGCCATGTTGTGATGTGTGTTGGCCATGTTGTGTGGTGTAGGCCATGTTGTGATGTGTGTGGGCCATGTTGTGATGTGTGTGGGCCATGTTGTGATGTGTGTAGGCATGTTGTGATGTGTGTGGGCCATGTTGTGATGTGTGTGGGCCATGTTGTGATGTGTGTGGGCCATGTTGTGATGTGTGTGGGCCATGTTGTGATGTGTGTGATGTGTGTAGGCCATGTTGTGATGTGTGTGGGCATGTTGTGATGTGTGTGGGCCATGTTGTGATGTGTGTGGGCCATGTTGTGATGTGTGTAGGCCATGTTGTGATGTGTGTGGGCCATGTTGTGATGTGTGTGGGCCATGTTGTGATGTGTGTGGGCCATGTTGTGATGTGTGTAGGCCATGTTGTGATGTGTGTAGGCCATGTTGTGATGTGTGTGGGCCATGTTGTGATGTGTGTGGGCCATGTTGTGATGTGTGTGGGCCATGTTGTGATGTGTGTGGGCCATGTTGTGATGTGTGTGGGCCATGTTGTGATGTGTGTGGGCCATGTTGTGATGTGTGTGGGCCATGTTGTGATGTGTGTGGGCCATGTTGTGATGTGTGCGGGCCATGTTTGTGGTGGGGGCCATGTTGTGATGTGTGGGGCCATGTGTATGTGTGGGCATGTTGTGATGTGGTGGGCATGTTGTGATGGTGTTGGTGTTGTGAGGTGTGGGCCATGTTGTGATGTGTGTGGCCATGTTGTGATGTTGTGGGCCAGTTGTGATGTGTGGGGCCATGTTGTGATGTGTGGGCCATGTTGTGATGTGTGTGGGCCATGTTGTGATGTGTTGGGCCATGTTGTGATGTGTTGTGGGCCATGTTGTGATGTGTGGGGCCATGTGATGTTGTGTGATGGTGGGGCCATGTTGTGATGTGTGTGGGCCATGTTGTGATGTGTGTGGGCATGTTGTGAGTGTGTGTGGCCATGTTGTGATGTGTGTGGGGCCATGTTTGTGATGTGTGTGGGCCATGTTGTGATGTGTGTGGGCCATGTTGTGAGTGTGTGGGCCATGTGTGTGTGCATGGTGGGGCATGTTGTGATGTGTGTGGGCCTGTTGTGAGTGTGTGGCCATGTTGTGATGTGTGTGGGCCATGTGTGATGTGTGGGCATGTTGGAGTGTGTGGGCATGTTGTGTGTGTGTGGGCCATGTTGTGATGTGTGTGGGCCATGTTGTGATGTGTGTGGGCCATGTTGTGATGTGTGTAGGCCATGTTGTGATGTATGTGTGTGTGTCAGCCATGTTATGTGTGTGAATATATTGAGTGCACGGATTTGTAATGGATGTAGTCCTCATACATAAGTCTTTCTTTTAGGTGATTGTTTCCATGACAATACCATTTTCTGGTCCTGGTAACATCTTTCGAAGTTTCAAAATTATGCCCCGAGCTCAGGTATGCATGTAAGTAATTTATGAACAAATACATGTATTGTGCAATGATTTGCTCATTAAATAACCAACTGTTTTTAAAGTTCTAAATCTAGTTGTGCACAGCTGAAGCACGGTACAAACGAGCTATGGTTACATCATTCTAAATTTAGGAACATGCTACATGTGTGTCCTGAAATGTCATCCTTTTAACCACTCTCTCAACTACAAGTACATCTCATTTCTGCCATCTATTGGTGTGCAGCTCACAAGCTGCCATTAGGTGTCATGTAACATATGTTGCTTTTCGTTCTGTAACAAGAATCCACTGTAATGCCGAATTTGTTTTTTTTTGTGTGTGCAGTTGTAGTTCCTACGCCATATGCACTGCATGTTAATCTTTGCCTCTGTGTGATATGTGATGTGTGGTGTGTTATGTTCTATAGCCACTGATGCATTATGTATTTAAAGTTGTTGCTCGTATTGAAATGCACAATGCATGTTGCGAAAACCTGCACTGGTGAAAATCAGATGTTGTGGTGTTGTTATGTTATGATTGAATGCATCAGATGTCTCTCTCCTTAGAACGCCCATGCCTATGTCAATGCAGCCTTCAGCATGGAAGTGGATCCAAGCTACACAGTGAGAGGAACGCCTGTATTGGTGTTTGGAGGCATCGAAGAATACGCTGTAGGTCTATGTTTATGTTGAGGTATTTGTAAGTGTGCTGTGTGTGTGATGTGTGAGTGTGTGGAATGCTCACTGTGCTCATATAGGTGGGCTCTAATAGGGGTTTGTTGCTTCATGTGTGCACAACTTGCCTGAATGTGGTAATTGTCAAAAAGCCTAGCTACTCAAGCACATGATTGTAAAGGGCCTACTGAACCTCTGTGTGTACAGTAAAGTGTAGTGCATTGTTTCTTAAGGATCAAAATTTGTTGTCAAACGCTTTCCTATTTATGTCCAAAGTTGATTGTCTTCTGCAAAAAGAAATACATTTATGCATACCTATATAAAGATCTGCTTAAACTAGCTGCAGGAACTCAGTCCTACAACTATACTGGTTAGTTTTTTTTTTTTTTTTTGTACACATACACACTTAGGCTGATGTAAAAAGTTTGGCGTTTAAGTAGTAATCTGAATGATGCTACTGAAATACTTACTGTGCACATATGCTGACTTACGGCATGTTCACTTTTTGAATTAGAGTGTACAATGGAATTTAATGGTCATTGGCATCAACATGTTTACAGCACACATAATTGCCATGTGTTACAAGCCTCTACTTCCATTCTGGCTGCATGTACATGTACAGCAACATGTGTGGATTGCTTCAATCTGGTGTGAGGTCATGTGATCATGTTATTAAAGGATTCATTTTGGTATGAGTTCTATTCTCATGTGATCACTTCATTACAAGCTCATATGACACTTTATTAAAAGACCATGTATGTGATCACCTGATTTAAAAGCCATGCTATCACTTTAATAAGAGCTCATGTGATCACACTTCGGAATGAGTTTCATGTATGTACATCAATTCAGTGAGAGTTCATATGATCACTTCATGGCTTGCCTCCTTGCTTTCAGGTATCTGCAGTCAGGACTGCCGCTTCCTTGCAAGACAAAAGCCTTCTTGATCCAAACACTCTTAAGAGTATGTCCAACTGCAACAGTGTGCAACCTTGTAGCCATGTGTGTGTATGTGTGTTTGTGTGTGTGTGTGTGTGTTTTGTGTGTGTGTTTGTGTGTGTGTATGTATGTGTGTGTGTGTGTATGTATGTGTGTGTGCACGTTTGTGTGTGTGTGTGTGTGTGTGTGTGTGTGCATGTGTGTGTGTGTGTGTGTGTGTGTGTGTGTGTGTGTGTGTGTGTGTGTGTGTTATTGTTAGGTGCATTGGCTGCACTGCAGCAAGAGCTGATCCCAGACACTCCCCCTATGGCCGCCAGTGTGCAGTACAGGAAGAGCCTTGCACTGAGTCTCTTCTACAAGGTACTCCAAAGGGATATCTGGGCTTGAAGGGGCATCTGGGCTGGGCTTGGATCTTTGCATGGCTTGCGTTCTCATTTGTGGTGGGGAAAGTTTTTCCTTGACCTTAGGGGAGGGTATCCATGACCTCAGGGGGAGGGGACCTCAGGGGGAGGGTATCCTTGATCTGGGGGGGGGGGGGGGGGAGGGATTCATGCCCTCAGGGGGAGGGTATCCTTGACCTCAGGAGGAGGGGTATTCATGACCTCAGGGGGAGGGGGTATCCTTGACCTCAGGGTGTTAATGTCCTTAGTGTATTCATGTATATGATTTTCTGTTGCAGTACTACTTGGCCTGCATTGTGGATGAAGTATCACCGAGAGTGAAGTCGGCTGCAGTGCCATACAAGCGTGCCATCTCCCAAGGAGTGCAGACCTACAGCTCCTTGCCCTCCAACTATCCCATAACCCAGCCCATGCCAAAGCTGTCCTCTGCACTCCAGGTGACCGCACCCCTTGTGGGAGTGGTCTGTGCCCCTCCAAGTCATGCCTATGGGAAGGGAGCTCGTGTGCATATAAGCATGGTGTGCATTATTTGGGTGTTAATGTTGTTATGTACATAGTGAGACGTTCCTATGAGCCCACTTTGTTTACCTCATACAAGATAATATAAATTTCCAGCTCTCCTTATAGATCTGTACACTTTTGCTATATATATTGTATACCCCAAATTAATTCATTAAGAAAATATGGAGCACTGAATATTTAACCCCCCCCCCCCCCCCCCCCCCCCCAATGACCTTTCAAGCTTTGCATACTTCCTGTAGGGAACAAACATTAATTTTATGCAAGGGCTCTATATTTGCAGGCATCTGGGGAGGCTCAGTTCACCACGGACATACCTCCGTACCCTCAGGAGCTTGCAGCAGCCTTTGTCATCACCACTCAGGTGAGTAGGTGTAGCTGTAAGGTTTCCAAGTCTCATCATCTTGCTCCTGCAATAGGGGAATGCCAGGATCTCTAGCATCAATGCAGATCTGATCAAGGCAAGGGGGAGGAGTAACGTACATCTTTGCACATGCATAATATAATTATTTTGATAATTAGGAAAGTATTCGCAAAGAGGGACTTAACTTTTTTTCTTCTTTGTTTTCAAATTTGTTGATATTTAGGGAAGGTAAAGTCCTTTACAATCAATTCTTGGGCACTGTAAATGGGGCAATCCTGGAGTTACACTGCTTTGAATATTAATTAGATGTTCATTTCAATGGGAAGTGTAAACTTTATTGCTAAATCCTAAAAAGCTATACTTATATATGTGTTACTGTAGGCCCCACTCTATCCCAATTAATGTAATATAATATTGACCTTATGACTTGTTATGAGTACGCACAAAATGTTCCAGAATTAAATTTACACTGTCACTATTGAAATGTGTACGTTGCGGGACAGTTCAACTTTCACAGTAGTATGAATTATTTTGTGGCTGGAAGTAGAATCTCTTTGAAAACCGAATAAATGTCCAGAAAGTCCTGTGTCCTTGTGTACCATTCCATATGACATACAAAATACAAAGGTGGATTGACATTTGCATCATGAGTAACGTTTTCTGGTGCTAACACAGACAATGCCAGGATACGTCAGTGTCATCACAGCAGCTGACATCCCAACTGGAGGACAGAACAACTTCATGACCCTGCCTGGAAATGGTTTCTTTCCAGAGCCCGTAAGAGATGTGCCATGCAATCAACTGCTTGCATTAAATCCTCCACATTGACCCAGGTATTTGCAACAGACTTTTCAGAGTATGCAGGCCAGGCTGTGGCGCTGGTTCTGGCAGGTAACGTTTAGTGCTGCAGTGCTCTGTGAGCTCCACTGTGGGCACGCAGGAGGTGATCCCATATTGCCTCACTGCTGGGATGGCGCATATATGTACCGTGTATGCAGGATCACACTCCCACTCCTCTAAAAGCCAGTTTCCCTCGCACACAGCACGCACAGGGACCGGTTACTGTGTACCCTAGCCAGGGATGGTAAAGACCGGACCTATGGGCCATACAGCCCTAGGATCGCTACTCCCATGGATGGCTTAGATTTGGGAATAGTGCCACTATTTGCTAAACTCCTGTGCACCAGGGTGTGTCAGAGAGCATGCGCATCTTCCCGCAGATACACAGGAGTATGCCAACGTCATAGCCCGGGCAGTGGTGGTGGGCTATCAGGACGTGGGGAAGCCCATCCTGACCATCCAGGACGCCATAGCCGCTCGGTCCTTCTACCCCTTCCCTGGGTCCCAGCAAGTGCTCTCTGTTGGGGACGCGCCAGGTGGGGATGAGCGAGACTCCATGGCTGTCCATCTCTGTTGTCATGTGCGGTTGTGGGTGTGCGTGGTTGTGTGTGTGTGTGTGTGTGTGTGTGTGTGTGTGTGTGTGTGTGTGTGTGTGTGTGTGTGTGTGGTTGTGTGTGTGTGGTGTGTGTGTGTGCAGCTGCCATTGCAACGTCTGCTCATGTCATCGAGGGAGAGATATCGTGTGGCACACAGTACCACTTCCATATGGAGACCCACGTACGTGTTTGTATCTCTGTGTGTATGCCTGTATACGCATGTGTATCTGTGTGTGTATCTGTGTGTATGCATGGTACACGTGTGTATCTGTGTGTGTGTGTGTGTGTGTGTGTGTCTATCTGTGTGTTTGTGTGTGTGTATCTGTGTATGTGTGTGTGTGTGTGTGTGTGTGTGTGTGTGTCTATCTGTGTGTTTGTGTGTGTGTATCTGTGTATGTGTGTGTGTGTGTGTGTGTGTGTGTGTGTGTGTGTGTGTGTGTGTGTGTGTGTGTGTGTAAATGTGCGGTTCCACCCCCTCATCTTGCTCCCACTTCCCCAGACCACAGTGTGCCTTCCTGAGGACCAGGGTTACACAGTGTACAGCTCTACTCAGTGGACAGACCTCACACAGTCTGCTGTGGCCACGGTACTGGGCATCCCAGTCAGCAGGTACATCTCCACTCTTGCTCCAGATGGATGCTTGTAGTGTGGGGTGCAGTATTGGTGTGTGGGTGAATTTATGTTTGAGTTTACATGTTTATGTGTATGTGAGTGTATTGTGAGTATATACGTGTGTGTGTATGCGAGTGTGTGCATGTGTATGTGAGTGTGCGAGTATGTGAGGGTGTCTGTATGTGTGTGTGTGTGTGTTCAATACAGCCTGCAAGTTCTCAGTTGTGTTCCATTAATAATTTCGTGTCTGTTTTCTGCTGTTTATTTTTACCTCTGGAGGGTTGCATGTGTAGATTGGGATCGAATATATGTGATGCTACACATTGCACAGCATACGATGCTACACATTGCACAGCATACGATATTGCACACAACCTCCCAGTGCTTGGAATCTCCAGCCATCCATCCTCAGTATTGACACTCCCTCTTCCCATTAGTGTGGATGTGCGTGTGAAGCGGCTGGGAGGAGCCTATGGAGCCAAGATCACCAGAGGCCATCAAGCTGCAGCTGCTTGTGCTCTTGGAGCATGCCTCACTAGAAGGTGGGCGTTAATTGGAGCAGCATGCTGGGACATGTTGGACTGTAACTGTATTGCCTGATGTATCATTTGTTGTAACTTTGTTAGCATGTCTACATTCACCTTGAGGAATCAGGCAGCTTAAAGTGATGCACCAGTTTTCAATAACCATTTATTTTTATATTTTCTCATGTCATGTCTGTATGCCTAATTATCCAACAAGAAGCTATGCGTATTTCATTGTACAATTTACATGTATAGTATGCATGTGTGATCTGGCTGTGTCCCCAGACTATACTATCCAAGATGACATAGGTGTAGCCGCATGTATTTCTGCATCTACGCACATTATGCGATGGCAAAGTGCTACACACGTGCATGTGTATTTGCACGCTTATCCAGACTGTACTTGCTGTAAGACATGATTATTGCCTTGGTGCACTTGGCCCTATCGGCAGACATGATTATTGCCTTGGTGCACTTGGCCCTATCGGCAGACATGATTATTGCCTTGGTGCACTTGGCCCTATTGGCAGACATGATTATTGCCTTGGTGCACTTGGCCCTATTGGCAACTGTTGTATACTGTACATCTCTGTCTGTTTTCTCATCCCCAGACCAGTTCGTATGCACATGGACATTGACACTAATATGCAGATGGTTGGGAAGAGGTTTCCATTCTATGCACAATTTAAGGTCATCCTCATCGTACTGTTGTTCTGTGTATGGGTGTTTATGCATGCGTGTGATGCGCGTGTGTGCACACATGCATGTGTCTGCGCATGTGATGCGTGTGTGCACGCGTGCATGAAGGTGTGCGCATGTGATGTGCGTGTGATGCGCATGTGATGCGCGTGTGTGCACACATGCATGAAGGTGTGCGCATGTGATGCGCGTGTGTGCACACATGCATGAAGGTGTGCACATGTGATGTGCGTGTGATGCGCATGTGATGCGCGTGTGATGCGCGTGTGTGCACACATGCATAAAGGTGTGCGCGTGTGATACGTGTGTGCACGCGTGCATGAAGGTGTGCGCATGTGATGTGCGTGTGATGCGCATATGATGCGCGTGTGTGCACGCGTGCATGAAGGTGTGCGCATGTGATGTGCGTGTGATGCGCATGTGATGCGCGTGTGTGCACGCGTGCATGAAGGTGTGCGCATGTGATGCGCGTGTGTGCATTACATGTGCGTGCAGCAACGGTGCAGTGCGTGCTGTGACTGGTGTGACCATTGCTGTGTCACAAGGCGTATCGATCAATTATCGCAATTATGGTTATTAAGTTTTTATAATTAAAAATTGGATCGTTTTCGCAAAAAGGGACCTAACGAATGTTTTTTCAAGATTTCAAATTTTTTTTTTAATATTCTAGAAGTCTAAAATGTCCTCTACACATTGCTTCTTACGCACTGAAAATCAGAGTATCTGTCGTGGAGTTGTAAGGCTCTGAATTTTTAATTAGCCATACATTTCAACACAAGCGTTACATTTCTATTGCGCATACTGGAATTTTTATAATGTGTGTGTGAGGTCCCTTTTCGCCAAAACGATCCCAAATATTGGTCTGGTGGCTATCGGGTGCCCACTGTGGTGTGTGTTGGGTACATGCGGTATGACGTGACTTATCCTAATGCAGGTGGGATGCAGCAGTGACGGGCTCATCAATGGCATACAGATGACAGTCTACAATGACTCTGGCTGCTCTAACAATGACAACTCCATCATGTTAGCAGTTCAGTCCCTGGACAACGGTATGTGCAGGGCTTGCAAATGTTTTTATCAGTTACGTAATTCACCTTGGAGAGCATTCCTGCAGCGTACTATGTTCCCAATTGGCTGGTCACGCCCATTTCCTGCAAAACAAATACATGCAGCAACACATTCTGTCGATCGCCAGGTACGTATCCAGTATGCATTGTACAGGGATATGTGGCACTGGTATTCAAAGAGTTAATCTATGCGGTACAGGGTTAAAGGGGGTTAAGTTGTGTTGCATAGTACATTAGAGGGGTTAAGTTATGTGGCACAGGGAGTGCAGGCTTTAGATACGGGAACCTACTCTGGCGAAATCCAGACACCTCAATTGTACGGACACTTCATGCACTGTTTACGCTTCCTGTATTAGTTGTGTGTAGCCATCTCTGGTGTAGCCATCTCTGGTGTAGCCATCTCTGCTGTAGCTACATGTATCTCTGGTGTAGCTATCTCTGGTGTAGCCATCTCTGGTGTAGCCATCTCTGGTGTAGCCATCTCTGGTGTAGCCATCTCTGGTGTAGCCATCTCTGGTGTAGCCATCTCTGGTGTAGCCATCTCTGGTGTAGCTACATGTATCTCTGGTGTAGCCACCTCTGGTGTAGCCATCTCTGGTGTAGCCATCTCTGCTGTAGCCATCTCTGGTGTGCTATCTCTGGTGTAGCCATCTCTGGTGTAGCTACATGTATCTCTGGTGTAGCCATCTCTGGTGTAGCCATCTCTGGTGTAGCCATCTCTGGTGTAGCCATCTCTGGTGTAGCCATCTCTGGTGTAGCCATCTCTGGTGTAGCCATCTCTGGTGTAGCCATCTCTGGTGTAGCCATCTCTGGTGTAGCCATCTCTGGTGTAGCCATCTCTGGTGTAGCCATCTCTGGTGTAGCCATCTCTGGTGTAGCCATCTCTGGTGTAGCCATCTCTGGTGTAGCCATCTCTGGTGTAGCCATCTCTGGTGTAGCCATCTCTGGTGTAGCTATCTCTGGTGTAGCCATCTCTGGTGTAGCCATCTCTGGTGTAGCCATCTCTGGTGTAGCCATCTCTGGTGTAGCCATCTCTGGTGTGCTATCTCTGGTGTAGCCATCTCTGGTGTGCTATCTCTGGTGGGAGTAACTTGTGCAATTCTCATGGTGTGGGGATTAATTATTATAATTGTGGTGGTAGTTGTATGTATGTATGTATGTATGTATGTATGTATGTATGTTAGTTGTACAGGCGCAGTTTAATGTTGGTAGCTTAGGCTGTGTCATGCATGTATGAGTACGGGTCTCTTAGGAACCCTCCCTGGCATCTTCATCATGGAGTCATTGGTCGACTATGTTGCAAAGTCACTTGGATTGGATGTGGAGCAAGTGAAGCGTGTGAACCTATATCAGCTTGGCCAGGTATAGAGTTATTGCCTGTATGCAATATGTGTCTGTACGTATGCGTGCATGTGTGACTGTGTTTTCGTGTGTGTTTGTGTGTGTGTTGAATGAATGTGTGTATGTGCTGTACGTATGCGTGCATGTGTGACTGTGTTTTCGTGTGTGTTTGTGTGTGTGTTGAATGAATGTGTGTATGTGTGTGTGTTGCTGTTGTTGGTGTTGTTGTTGTGTTAGATGTGGGGTCTGTTTGGAAAATCCACTTTAGTTTATTACTGCTGATATTTTCTAGACCACGCCCATCGGCATTCCGCTGAGTTATTGCAACATTCGTGGATTGTGGGATCGTAAGTGTCTCCTCATTGCACAGCAGAGGTGTATGACCTCATTGCACAGCAGAGGTGTATGACCTTAATGCACCAGAGGTGTATGACCTCATTGCACAGCAGAGGTGTATGACCTCATTGTACAGCAGAGGTGTATGACCTTAATGCACCCGAGGTGTACATGGCCTTAGTACTCCAGAGGTGTACATGACCTTAGTACTCCAGAGGTGTACATGACCTTAGTACTCCAGAGGTGTACATGACCTTAGTACTCCAGAGGTGTACATGGCCTATGTACATGACCTTAGTACTCCAGAGGTGCATATGACCTTGATCCTGTGTGTGTACATAATTTCCCCAGAGCTGTACTCTTCAGCCAGTGTGGAGAGGAGGAAAGCAGACATACTGGTGTTCAATCAGGTGTGGTCAATATTCCAAGCATATTTGAAGCACCCCATGCAATGATTGGCCTTCCCAGGCTAATCGCTGGAGGAAGAGGGGACTGAGCATGGTCCCTCTCAAGTTCGGTCTTGGTTGGAACAACTCACCTTTCACAGTGCTGGTCAGCGTATATGCCACTGATGGCACTGTGGCGGTCACACATGGAGGGGTGGAGGTGGGGCAGGGCATCGACACCAAGGTACTGGGTACCCTGGGCACCAAGCCAGCACTACCTCGGTTCTGGCTCCATTCCATTCCATGCAGGTGGCGCAGGTGGCGGCGCGTACGCTGGGCATTCCCCTGGACATGATCGTGATAAAGCCGTCAAACAGTCTGACCAATCCGAATGGAGCTTCGACAGGAGGGAGCACCACTAGTGAACTGGCCTGTCTGGTGGGTGGAGTGGATGGGGGAGGGGGAGGGAGGGGGGCATGTGTTTATGTGCATATATCCTGAAATCAGCATGTAGGCATGCATGCCAATACACTCACTGCACGGTGGACAGTAATGTGTACATGTGTGTGCACGCACGCTGTATGGCCAGGGTGTGCTGAACGCGTGTACCGAGCTCAAGAGCAGGCTGACTCCAGTGCAGCTGGCCATGGGGAACCCATCGTGGGTGGAGCTGGTCCAGAAGTGCTATGCTGCTGGAATTGACCTCTCATCAAAGCAACAGTGAGTTTGCGCAGTATGCATGTTCATCCCTCTGTGGTCGCTAGGTGTGTAGCAAGGTGTACTAATCCCATCAGTATTTCCTATGTTATTGATGTCTATATCTTGCCACACAGCATAAGTGGTTTAAAGGGAAAGCAATGGATGAATCGAAAGAGAAATATATGTTTTCTGGGCAAGCAATTACATGTACATGTGTCGTCAGAATAGTAGCGAAATCCCACCATCATTTTTTTAGCACAGACTGAACCTGTAAACTGCTTAGGTGCTGAGTGAAAGCTATTAATTAGATTGCACTCTAGGATGAATCACATTATTTTCTTGGGGCTATAAAAAGGAACTAACACAGTATCCATTACAAGCAATAGAAATGTAACACTTGAGTTGAATGTATGGATAATTACATTCAGTGCCTTACAAACTCCATTACAGACAGTATAAGAATTGCTGTGGACATTTCAGACTTAAAAAAAAAAATGAAATTGTGAAAAAACATCCCTTTGCATCAATCCCACACAGTGTATGTTATATGCAAATGCAAGCTGTACTGTACATTGTTTATTTATACACCAATGTTGAACAAGAATCAAACAAAAACGAATGAAGCTGACAAGACAGACAGCCACGTACAGTAGGCCTACCTTAACTCCAGAACTTGTCATTCATTAACTCTTGTTTGTGGAACTACTGGCAAGTCATTCCTATACCTTTCCTAAGGAACTTGGCCTTTGACTGAAGATTGACACCGGAGATTCAACTCTTTTGCTAATCTGCTCCCACCGTTTGGCATTAGCAGTCTGTAGGGGCAAGGTTGCCTCTATTTTAGTAACTATTTCTGTTTTCAGATAAACTATAACTGTAAATTAAGAGTTCTAAGGAGATGTTGTAAACAGTTGCAACTGCTGAGTTTTAATTATATGCACACTGGCATTCATTGCTCCAGGCTAAAAAGATAGCAATGTCACCTTTTGTTGCACTGTCCCATGTTAAAATCTAGATGAATTGAGGTGAATACCTGTTCTACCATAGTAGCTTTGTATTCGTCACTTTTCCATAGGGCATGTGCATATAACTCACATGCACAGCAGGATAGAAATCCATAGTTCGTGCAGTTTGTAGTGCATGGACTGAAATTATCATAGACTGAAACATAATACCATAAATGGGAACGTTTTCACTCTTAAGCTAGTTTTGTAGTCTCACAGGACTAAGAAAATCTATACTGCAACACCATTCTACCATTCATGAATAATCATATATGATGGTACAAAATATTGAACCTGTTCAAACACAATGTTTACTGACCAAGACAATGTCTGGCTCTCTTTCAGACATCTGATTCAAGTACCTCTCTTATACCCATCTCCCAGACCCTTCGTACAAGTGGTAGTTTCCGAATATGTACTGTATGAGTGCCACTTTTGAGTAGCTCCTCATACTATGTTGTCTGTGTGGCATGTCTTTTCCTGGTCTTGTCTCTCACTTGACCACGGTCACTAATGTGCATCATGTGTAGTGCATGCAAGTTCTCATTTTACAAATATTTTCATAGGCAGGTCAGCCTACAAAATGTGTTGAATGCGAAAATGTTGCAATCATAATTATTTATTATGTGAACATCTCCAGATTTATGGTATCATAATTGCTGCATGTGGAAAATGGATAGGTTTAAAGATGCACACAGATGTGTATCACACAGGAGCACAATGTTACCAAGTTAAACTGAAAGCTAAATCTTTAGATCTTATTGTGTACACCTGCACCTTATTTATTCAAATGTGATAAATTTGTATTTATTAGCCAAATCATTAAACTGATATTTCAATATAAAAAAACGAAACCAAAATCAAAATCAAAATAGTTCGTACACTGTATATTGCATTAACTACACAAGGCATACAATTTATACACCAGACAATATGCAGGCGCACAAATGGTAGGGTATTATAAATATAAATTTTATTTCTCCATTCATGCAGCACTTACTTGACCACAGACTACCCGTTTGCGTATTATGCCTATGGAGTGACCTGTGCAGAAACTGAGGTTGATGTACTGACTGGGGAGACACAAGTCCTTCGTGTGGACATACTCTATGACTGTGGAGAGAGGTGAGTGCAATGTTTAAAAGAGGTGGAAGAAATGGCACTAATTAGAATACAAAGGTGAACAACTATGCAACACATTGACATGCAAAGCAGAATTTTGGTGCTGCATGTGATGTTGTCATTCATGAATGGCCAAACTACTATCCTGTGTCTCATATGCAGGCTATTTGTGTGTATTGCCCTGATCTTTTCATATGGGAAACCTACAGATGCTGATTTTGGCAGCAGTTGCTATACTTTACGTTTGTACTGTCTAAATTACCAGTCCCATTACCACACACTTGCTTGACTTTATGCATATTTATTTGCAGTATTAACCCTGAAATAGATGTTGGTCAAGTAGAGGGAGCGTTTGTGATGGGTCTTGGATACTGGATGACTGAAAGGGTGGTCTATGACCCCAGCTCTGGACAGCTGCTAACGCACAATACATGGGTAAGGTCTGCATGAAAGGGGTGGAGCGCATGGTGTGGGGATTTGGTTGGAGGTAACTTGCACGGGTGCTGAGAAGAGCATCTTGCTGTTTGTAGCTTGTAGGGAATGGACTGCTGGATAACGAGACCTAGTTACATAGAATGTTCTTTAATGCTTGAGTGGAACATATACCTGTACTGTAGCTGGAAATTTTTTTACATCTCTTTGTTGTACCTAATATTTGCTGCGTATGCACCTGTACTGTATGTATGTGTGTGATTTGTATGTCAGTAAGGGCATCAGAATTTCACTACAGTGTAGGTTTTAAAGTTATGTATTCTGTTTCATTTTGTATTTTATTATTATTATTTAATTATATATATATTTTTTCTACAAGTTATTATTTAATTAAAGTCAGTAGGGATCACATTCCTAGCCAGTATGGCCCTTGCTATGGCTCTAACCAGGGTGATATTTAGCCTTCCAAACATGTCACTGATCACCCTGGCTTTACGAAATGAGGAAGAGCCAAAGACCAAGCGTGTGGTCAGTAGAGTGAAGGTTCTTCTTGCTTCCGCACCCCAATTGCAGTAAGTTTCTACTGCTAGAGGCACACACCTCCAGCCTAGTTCAGCACATTTAGGGTCATTGGCTGTGTGCTTTCTGTTTTCTGCAGCTTCAGCAGCAGCACCCATCCTACTACTTGCCTCTGCCAAAATAGCAGGAATAATAATAATAATAATAATAATATTTGAAATTTACAAACACGGATACATATACAGCATATACAGCAATAAATGGTCCTAATACAGCATAAATGGATTATTATTATTGATACAAGATACAATTATAGGACATACAAAACACATGAAAACATGACCAAAACTAAATAACACTTCAGAAATAATCTTGAGGGCAATATCTGGACATTATAGCCCTCATATTAGCCCTTACAAGGATCAGATTGAGCCGGCCATACAGCTCTGATAGAACGGCAGACTTGGGTCTTGATGATGTTATGGCTAGGCGAGAGGCTAGACTCAAAAATGACTCCATAGCCTCTTTCCCCCATGCGCCATACGACTCTACCACAAGAGGGATACATAACCAACCTAACTCGCTGCACTTCACATCGTTGGCCTCATGCTTTCTGAGCTCAGTGGCTTGCGCAGCTGCTCCAACAGTTACTCCCGCTTCAGACATAATGTTTGAGTTCAGCGGAGAGGTAACTGATATGTCGCAGGCTGCCGTTTTCCCCAGAGCCCAGTTGTATTTATTATTATTATTTTATTTTTTATTTTTATTGGCATGAATTATTAGGCATAACAATAACATCTACACACAGACATACAACAAATCAGTAAGATGGTGGCATTAACCTGGCTAGGATTGATGTAGCATTTGCCCTAACCAGTTGTAAGTTAAGGCGGCCATAAATGTCACTGAGGGTTACAGATTTAGGTTTGTTACTCAGGGTGGCAATTCTCGAGGCAATTGTCGAAAACAGCAGTGTAGCTTCTCTTCCCCATGCTCCATAGCTTTCTGCCACTACAGGGATGCAAACCCAACCCAGCTCAGAACACTTAGGGTCGTTTTCATCATGCTTTCGTTCTTCAGTGGTGAGTGCGGCAGCAGTGGCTGTCACTCCCGCTTCCAATAAGGTTTGTGGATTAAGCGGTGATGTGACAGACACATCCAAGGCTGCTGTCCTGCCCATGACCCAGTTGGGAATAAGTGTATCAGCTGGGCGGGTCTTGCTGTGGCTGGGGGTAAGGTTGTTGCCAACCTCTACCTGCACTCCAATGTGGGCACGACGACACACTTCCACAATGCAGTCACAAAGTCTGTTGTGCCTGGTGACCACATCTCCTCCACGTTTACATGTGACTGCATGATGGCTGAGATGGTCAAGTACACTTCCAGGGCACAAGG
Source organism: Ephydatia muelleri (assembly GCA_013339895.1). NCBI lineage: Eukaryota > Metazoa > Porifera > Demospongiae > Spongillida > Spongillidae > Ephydatia > Ephydatia muelleri. Next base: position 4,250,669 of record JABACO010000020.1, on the reverse strand, counting down.
AACACTGGGAACCCCCTGAGGTATCTAAACCAAGCCACCACTTTAAGGCAACCTGGAAAATGGGAGCAGTCAAGTGTAGCCCAAGACCCTCAGAAGGAATGACAGAAAGCCAAGAAGCAGCAAAGGGGGACGAAACTGAAAGTAGGCAAGCCCTATCTGCAACTGATGAACAATTTAACAGTAGGTTGAATTGGTGGTCATCCAGTTTCTCTGAACGAGCCTTCTGATGGACAGAACTGGATGAAAGGAGATTTTCAACACTGATGTTATTATTATTTTGACATTTCAGTTTCACCATAAAATACTTTGGGATAAGTAGCATGAAACTGTTTGTACTGCATTCTTTTTCTAGCACACATCCTTGCATAATTGCTATACGTACACTGTGTTGTTACTTCTGTACGTACACTGTGTTGTTACTTCTGTACGTACACTGTGTACTGTGTTGTTACTTCTGTACGTACACTGTGTACTGTATTGTTACTTTTGTACGTACACTGTGTACTGTATTGTTACTTCTGTACGTACACTGTGTACTGTATTGTTACTTCTGTACGTACACTGTGTTGTTACTTTTGATGAGTTTTCTGCATATGTGTGCAGAATGCTCTAGATAGTGAAGCCAATGAAGTGTCTAGCTAGGATCATTTTCCAATGCAGGAGTACAAACCTCCATCATCCCAGGACATACCCATTGATTTTCGGGTTGAATTATTGAAAAATGCTCCTAATCCACTCGGAATCCTGAGATCTAAAGGTACAGTACATGGCGTAAGATACACTGTTAGAGTAGAACATTTAGAAACCGGTGATTGTACTGGTATCTTATAGTACATGTGTGTGCCATATTTTCGTATGCAATAATGGCTTCCATTGGTTTTTATGATCAGGCCTTATGAAATGATCATGCTTTTTGACTTATAGCCACGAAATGTCCTCTTTCTATCGCTGTAAAGCTGTACTAATGGACTAAATCAATGGGACTACATGTAAACAACCTAATTTGGTCTTTTTAATTGGTTTTCAGGTAAAACTTGTTGCATGAGGAACACCATTTTATCAAGGGTTTCAAGTAGATATTGAAAATGGAAGCAGTGCATCTTGACACTACTTGTATGTTGTGAAGAGTTGTATTTCCACACAGCCTGTGGCGAACCTCCTCAATGCATGAGCTGTTCTGTACTGTTTGCTATAAAAAGAGCTATCGAAAGTGCCAGGGCTGAGATTCAGCAGCAGCAGGTGTTTGCTCTCCGTAAGTTACACACTAAATACCAAAGCAATGAAACAGATCTTACAACAAATTCGTTATACATGTACATTGTATGAAATTTTGGATGTCCCACTTTCCATTAATTATAACACTGAAAATTCCTTTGCACACACAAATTAGCAATATCATATCGTTACACACACTATAATGTACACTCACTGTGGGGAAATCAGTCATGCTTTCACTATTGCCTGTGTCTATATCAAACTGAGCATTTCACTCTTTCATATTGCAGCTGGACCTGCTACAGTTGAAGCTATTCAACAAGCTTGCATGGTGGACCCTTCACAGTTTGTTTTCTGAACATGTCAATTGTTATTGTTACTCTTGCACTTGTACTTTGTATTTTGACTGTTTATTGTAAATTATTTTACCCAGATGAAAATCGAGTCTTACTGTTTACGAATTGTGGCTGCAGGGTACCGTTTGCCTTTGTTTACCTTATATCAAATATTTCTATGGCGTTTACATAACTGATCAAATTCTCAGCACATGCGGTATGCATTGAATGCATATATATAGAAGAACCATCTGATCTGTTTTAATGCTTGAGCATGTATGTCACACATTTACACCTTGCGTAATTTACGCATGAATGCGTGCGTAATAAATGTATCTTGTTTAAAAAGAATAGTTCAAATTCCATTTGAGTAACCTCATCTGGCAAATAGAAATGCTCAACATAAAAATTAACAATAGAAATCGAAACTTGCAGCTCATATGAATTTGAAGTGTGTATACAGAGACCTTAAGAGAGACTACAATGATTCAATGAACATGAAGTAGGAACCTTGCACTTCGCTGAAGGAACGCTCAACATTCACTCATTGAATTTGATATGTAACTGAAGAGTTGTGT
>JABACO010000020.1:3420048-3605041 GCA_013339895.1 Ephydatia muelleri | reverse complement strand
GGCTGCTGTTAATTTGTACTAATTTCAATTGATGGTGGTGTTGTTGTTGAAGAGCCTACCACTAGTAGTGATTAACTTTCAATTGGACATCCAATCCCAGCTTGTACCCCAGCAAAAAATTCTTGGCAAGATCTTGGCCAAGAAGTTAAGATTTTGGTGGCCATAATCTTGGGTCTGAATAAAACTGAAACCTAAACACCTGTATAATTGAAATTTATATATAATCAAGATGTCCATTTTAGGTGGTATAAATGTCATCTCCAAACCCACCTCCTTCCCTGAGATAGTTGAGGTTTTATTCAAAATGTGCTTTTTCTAGTTTTTTAGACATAACTAATAGACAGAAATGCATGTGGTGATGAAATTAATATCACCCAGAGCTAAAATGTACATATCGCTTATGTGTCAATCTCTATTACATAGGTGTCTTGGTTTCAGTTTTAGTAGTATGCAAGATTATGGCCGCCAAAATCTTGCCTTCTTGGCCAAGCTTTTTTTGCTAGGCCATCTTTGGCATAACACATTGAACCAATCAGCATTGAGTATGGTAAGTAACGTTTGTACTGTATTCCATCACTTACTGTGGATGTCTGTGCTGGCATGCATCTCATTCTCTGAGCTCACTGTTATAAATGTTTGTATTAGGATGGGACCACACAGAAATGTCCAACTCATACAGATGTTCACTGTATTGGATTTCACTGGAGGTTCCATTACCCAAACCCTGTCCTGAATTTCATCTGACCCACCCTCACAAAGCTCCTTCACTTCTACACCATGGTCAAAAGGTCACCAGCACTGTGTTATCAATGACCATCAATCCAAGATGGCCTGAGGTGAGAGGGAAGGATTAGGTAGAGATGGGGACAGGTGAGGTTCATGGTGAAAGGTAAGTAAAAATAGGCAAACAATTTCAATCCTGCATGTTGAGAAGGATTAGTTCGATCTAGCTGTACCTAAACTGCACACCAGAATGCAGTGCAGCCCTGTGGCATGCACTGTCTTTTATGCATGTGTATCCAAGAGTATCATTTTATGCAACATCACAGCACTGATACAGCAAACTGCCTATCTCTTCCCTCTTCTCTGTCCCTTACCTCCTTCTGCCTCACCCTCCCTCCCACATCCCACCTCCCGTGTAACACCCTACCCTCCGTACTTCAACACAGACCTTCACTTTTATGGCACTCCCCTCTGAAATATTGAACATTGAAGTGTGCAATCATGCAAGAAAAATCAGGTCGTTTTTGGGGGAAGGTGGATGTACCACTGAACCAGTTCCTTGTGTGGAGAGGAGAGACATGAGGTGACAGAAGGTTCTTTTCTTACACATAACCTGTTTTGTTTTGAGGACTCTGACCATTGCACTTGAGAAGAGACTTCCAATTGACTCTACTGGTACAATAACGCTTGTCAGTGTGCAACTGGCAACTGGACCCAGCCCTGAAGATAATAACCAATAAGCCCCCTGACGGTAATAACACGCTGGATCCACCTCCTGAGGGTATAACCAGCTGGACCCTGCTCAATTCAAATGACATTCATTCCTTTTTTCTGTAGGGGCTTCAATTGGTGCACAGTCTGACTGCAGGCCAACATATGGGTTCACCTTTGATTGCTTCTGGGTCAATCCAACTATTGTGAGCAGGAGTACGTTGTGCCTCATGTCTTCCAATTTTGCTCCAACTTCTCATATACATGTATGTTGGTCTTGATACGAATGTGACTTTATTGCGTTAATAACGTTAATGGTTTACGAAATACACGGCACTGAAAATTAAATTTTGCAACATTGCACTCTCATATCTTGGCTGGATACTAACAAGTGGGCAGCTGTGGTAAGAGAGCTTACATAACACCGCTTGTAACGTATGTAAACAAAACAGAATTTTTATGAAACAAAATGGCGCTCTCAGATAAAACCTTCCATGGTTCTTCAATACAAAGACTTTTTATTCCTGAAAAACACTGAGATTGATAGTCCCTTCACTTTTGTGAAATAAAAAACTTGTGTTTCACGTGGTAGACACCTCTATATTGCAAAAGGTGCTTCGAAGTTGCTAAAATTTTAACCCTTTACCCACACCCCAAGAATAATCATCATAGATCAGTTCTACTGATCATAGCCTTCAATTTGATGCCAAAAACTCCTCTGTCAATTGTATTCCAGCCAATATATGAGAGTGCAATGTTGCAAAATGATTTTTCTGTGCCGTGTATTTCGTAAACCATTAACGTTATTAACTCAATAAATAGAAAAAGTCACATTCATATCAAGACCAACATATATGAGAAGTTGGAGCAACATTGGAAGACGTGAGGCACAACTGCTCACAATAGTTGGATTGACCCTTCTACAGCTCCAGACCCAAGTTCTATCCTTGCTTCGGATGGCCATCTGGGCATGGACACTGCTGTGTCATCAAGCCCTGGTGAGCCAAAAGAAGGACCATCCAGTGGAGATCTCCCACACAACAATGAATCAGCAGCCCCTGCTATTATTGTGAGCGAGCCTTCTGGTGGAGAAATGTGAGTCACAGGGTTCTTGTAAATATTTACATATGTAGCTATCATTTTATGGTCTACTGACAGACAGAATGTATTAGATGCATGAAGGTATCTGATGTTCCTTGTACATTCCAGGCTCTCTACACAGGCAAAAATACTTTTTTAATTTACTATCTATTATTTGAAACTGTCGTCTCACACTATCTTACAACCTACAGATCACAAAGTACTTCAGAAACCATTTGGAGGCATGCCTACCTCCTTTGGAGTGCTTCAATTCATGTAAGAGACAGCAGGCGGTAATTTAACCAGGCCAAGGCTTGGCGCCATCTCATGCGACCGCCATTGCTGAGAAAGCTGCAGGTAGGTGTGACCCCATTGTAAAGCTGTGTGCAGGCCATGCCCATGCAGAGGGTCAAGAGAACAGCTCTTCTGTTGCCCAGAGTAGTGAAGAAAACATATACACCGGTAGATGTGGGACTGTGCCTGTCTTGGATTACCTTCAGTTATTTATTGCAGAGGAGTTGGACCAGATATTGCAAAGGTGAGCTTCCTTGTGTGATGAAAATAGTCAAGGATTATTGCAATCCTTTGTATTTACATGCAGGTACCTACAATTTGAATAGCAAACAGTCATTCCATTTTGAACATTTTTTTGAAAGGCCCACAAAATACAGTAGGACTATTCTAGAGCAAAGTTGTGGCATGTTAGCACATGTAATCATTTTGAGTGATGTAGACACACACATGTATACATACATCATGTATTCCACCTGTGGGCTGTTGAATTTCTTGACACACCATTGAACGAGGAAGCTTGAGCAGCTATAATCGATGGGAGAACCAGTGCTATGTATAGAACACCTTCAACCATGAAACACACGAGGCTTCAAATGTACTACAAGGCCTGATCTGTACCAATATGCACAAGTGAGTTGTATTTCACTTGCAGATGATGTGTGTGATGTGAGCATCCCTCACTACACTTATACACATGTAGAAAGTTCAAAACAATGCCTTGATGTCCAATCCGGAGGCCATTAGACTAGTGCAGCCATTCGCAGTGACCACTCTGTTTACACCACATTCCAACACAAGGAGACCTTGGTTGCTATTCTAAACAGCTTTGCACACACTGACTGGTCCCTGCCTTCTGGTTGGGAGAAAAAGATTGATCCCAAGACCAAAAAGGTTGATGCCTTTTTTATTGGTGTACTGCTAATTACAACATGGCCTGAATGGCTTTGTCTGCTATCATCTCTTGACAGGAGGTGTTCATAGACCACAATGCCCACTTCACAATGTTCCTTGATCCTAGACTGCCATATGCAGGCAACGGGTTCCAAGGATGCCACTCCTGCTCCATCAGAGATACAGGTATGTGCACGTAGATTGTGTTACATTTGTGATGCACAGCAGTTCCAGCTTTAGCAGTTTGTTTTTCTTTGTTTATAGTAATTTGTGATTACATGTACATATCAGTAGCACAACCTCATACAATGATTCACACTGCTAGCTAATGTGTTTTTAGATTGAGCGTTTCATTTTGTTATGCTAGAATACTAATAATTGATATACATTGCATTGACCAAAATGGACATCAAGCAATGTGTGGAAACCATCCCCGCGGATGCGCACCCGTGCTGTTGTCTCCACGGCTCCACCTGCCCCTTCCAGCCTTGCTGCATCTCCTGTACTCCTGCCTGGTGCAAAGTGGGCACGCCCCCACACATCTGCACCTTCACCTCTTTAGCATACAGTGACTGCGCCGTGGCTTTCTTGAGGCAGCCAAACATTTTTGACACATATGATTTTGGTGTGTGCGGAAACGATCCCACTTTGTGTATCCAAGGTGCAAGCAGTTTATCTTAGAGCTGTGACAACAATAGTCATTTTAACAGGTCATGTCTATAACTCAACACTGCTATCACGTATGGACTGTAGTTCGGAGTAAATGTTTGTTGAGTACAAACAACCTCACTATCCAATTATGTTAAAAGTGGCAGATTTATCGCCACTGAGTAAGATTTCATACACATATGTGTAACTTGTATTCATTGAAATCAGTAGTGAAATACATGCATACATGTACATATTCAGTGTGCATGTGCAATAATTAACTAAGAAGCAATACTTAGAATTGATTAGGATCATTCATTGAATGCATCTGTAGAAACACATGCTTACATCTTAGCCTTAGCAACGGACATTAACTGTACCTAGTACTTATAGATAGCTTAGTAATACTATGCCATAGACTGGTCATGAGCATTAAACTTGGTTTACTACACCCGTACCTAAACTCTACCTTAGGGCATGTTCATGTACTCTGTGAGCTAAAAAATTGCGTGGGCAAAATGAGACCAAATTTACTGCAGCGTGATACGCATGCCACATACATGTAGCTGGGGGGTGGGTGTGGGTGGGAAGGGGGTAGAGAGGGTGGAGGGGGGTGGGGGTGGGGGAGGGGGTGGAGAGGGTGGAGGGGGGTGGAGAGGGGGGAGGGGGGTGGGGGTGGGGGGAGGGGGAGAGGTGTATAAAGAGTGATGAGCAGATGAGCAATATGTAAAATAGGAAAGCTTTATTACACGTTTCTCCACTGACCAGAGAAAGATGGTGTGAGTGCTTAGGAACTTAAAAACTTTAAGCACCAATCCTTATATGGAGACACAATGCATGTACAAAGGAACAATCCTATAGGGCCAGACATGATGTACCTGCATTTAAAAGGACCTACCCCATGGGGATCAGATGCACATATAGAGGACCAATCGTTTAGGGACACGATGCACGTACAGTGGGCCAATCCTACACATACCTGTACCTGTGTACATGGGAGGGCTCTATGCCATGTAGGAAGAACCATTTATATGGGAAACTCAGCCTGCACAGAGAGGAGTTTATATTAGGAATGCTTCTACAGGCAACAATGCCGAGGATTAAACTAAGAAAGTACAGAAGCTCAGTACATAAACGCCTCTCAAGAATGCACAGTTAAATGGAATAGAATGCACGTGCATGTGACAATGTGTGGTGTGAGAGTGTGTCATCATCATCAGACTGGGTATCGTGTGCCACAAGTACTGTACGTGAGTCTTGTGCATAAGAATTTGCCATACATTTATGTGCAGGTTTATATACGCAACAATGCAAGTGTGCGCACAAATGCATAAAGGTGTGTAAGCCAGCATGAGTGCACTGATGCTCATGAACTATGCGTGAGCCTGAAGATTGTGTGAGAAATAACAGACCTAATCATTGTTGAGTGGGCGTGACAAGAATTTTTGTAAGGGCTACGGCAAATAGGAAAGCTTTATTACAGTCTATGATGATGCAAGTGCGTAGCCTTACGCGCGCCGTGCTGAATTCTGCCACCTGTGACGCGGGAGGCGCAAGATTACTGCAATTAACAATTCACTCAAATCAGTTAATTTGGTGTCGTATTGCCAAGCGACAAGCATTCTTGTGATGCGAACAGCCATAGTTTTAGGCGGAGTATGGGTGGAGAATTGGCGGAACAAAGAAAGTTTATTGTGGATTGGGAGTATGGAACGCGCGTTGTGTACAATAATGGCGCGAATCGAGCTTGAAATGTGCATTAACTTTGCACAGCTGTATCTCCGTAACGGATAAATTAAAAATTAACGAAAAGAATACCTCAATAGCGACACGAACCCTCTACGTACATACCGAATTTAAAACGATCTGGACGCTCCTACTTGAAGATGTGCGTTTTGGAACCCCGTGGTCTATCGGGTCTCGTAACGTCGTCACGGAGCTTGTGCAAGACGCCAAGATATAAATTTACATACAGAACGGTGTAGTATAAAGTGTTGAAATAGGACGTCGATAGCTTGTACCATTCGTAAGGCATTGTTATAACAATTTCGATATAGTATAATAATAACTACAACTAACACATACAATACCATATATTCACGTAAATAAAAAAAAACAATAGGACATAAAATATGAGAATCTATTGTGCAAGTAAGAGGGCTTCTCTTGACACCAGGTCAAGAGGAGTTTGTGTAGCAGACATATAATGACCAAGGTGAGAGCGTGCCCCTCGACTGCACATAACTGAACTTCGCCGTAACGAGTAGGCAAGGCGGCATCTCAACCACATGATGGTTAAGCTATAGGCCTGGTTCCATTTAGCAGAGAGCCGAGAGGCCAGGCGCTTATGGCTTGTTGTGGCTTGAGCCCAAGGCCACCAGTGCAAGAGAGAATAAGTGGAGTAAAAGAGGCATATTGGACTTCACGGATACGTTGGTCATATTTCCTCTTTTTCTCGTTTTCATGGCTACGGTAGCATGCAGATAAAGGAGTCTTTTGATTCGAGCGGGCGTAAGGATTAAAAACCTTTACATCAAAAAATGGCCGTTCGAACCGACTCCCCCAAAATTCATCTGCCAATCGTGCACCATTCTGGAAAAAGTAACTGAGCAAAATTGCACACACAGCACTACATATTGATAGGTTTATGGTTGCTACAGTTTCACTACATCAGCATAGGAAGTTCAGTAAGACCTTTGTACTTGAGGTTCATGTGGTTGTCTCAGCAACCGCCAATACAGGGTGCAAATTGTTGCCAGAGTGCTACCAGAAATATGCATTCCGCTCGCGAACATGCCCAAGTCATCCGGATGTACCTGGCAGTGGAGTGCTCAGAGGGAAGAGTGGTGGGACCGTTGTGTCTACCGTGGTCACAAACGATGCAGATCAGCCGGTTTGGAGTGATACCGAAGGGAGTGACAGGTAAGTGGAGGCTAATTTTGGACCTTTCCTCACCAGAGGGAGCCAGTGTCAATTGTGGTATCGACAAAAAGCTGTGCGCCCTTAAGTACGCGACGGTGGACCAGGCAGCTGAGTCGGTCGTTCGGCGTGGCCGAGGGACTCTGATGGCAAAAATAAATATCAAAGCGGCGTACCTGTCCACCCGGAGGACCGATGGTTGCTGGGAATGCAGCTCGAGGGAGCGGATTTTATGGACACAGTATTACCGTTCGGAATGAGGTCAGCCCCCAAGATTTTCAACGCAGTGGCAGACCCTGACGCGTGGGTTTGCAGAAATGAGGGGGTGCAAGAGGCTTTACATTACCTGGATGACTTATTTGTTTTCGGAGCACCAGACTCATCGGAGTGCAGCGACTATCTGTTCATCTTAAGATCGGTGTTTCAGAGACTGGGAGTTCCAATTGCGGAACACAAAACGGCCGGCCCGTCGTCCAAGACCATCCAGTATTCCTCAATACAGCTCCTGACACCAGCTGCTTCATGCCTGCTTGACAGGCCACACCCAGTGGTAGGGGATGGAAGAACTCTGCAGCCCTGTCCCTCCACGACAGTTCACTGCTAACCTCTGCAGTACTTATAATTGGATTGCAGAGTTATACTGGATTTGAGTGATTAATGATCTTCACTGGTCATGGGTTTATACCTACATCGACCCACACAGCTAGAGACAGATATGTAACAGTATTCTCAGTGCACCCTAAACGCATTGATTTGTCCCACACCCTGTCCTGCTTTATGTGTCATGACCGGCAGGTTCTCACATGTAACTGCAGAATGTTTATTATAGCATGTATAAATTACAGCATTCACGCAATATACGCACATGTATTACTATATTTTTAATCTATGCAGTGCATGTTTAAAGTGAGCCAGGGATCATTTTCACATTCCAACATTTTGTAGTACAGTCATCAGAGTTGACCAAGTCACTGGCTTCACACCCTTTCCCTGAAGCCATCGTTGCAGTATGGCCATATTGATTTCTTCAGCATTCTTTAAGTGTTCTTTCTCTAATGCTTTCACAATGACTCCATCACTGTCTTTCAGCAGAAATATTCCAAATTTTAAATAGTTAACTCCAATCTGCTCAGCAATGTTCACTTTCTTATCTGTGAAGGATAATAGTTCCATCAAAGTGGGTGTTCCTGGATAGAGGGATACAAGGAAACTATCAAATGGTTAGAAGGACAGAAAAATACCATGGAGAAAACTAAACTGCCATGGCAAGCATGAATCCCCTGGTGATATGAATGTATGGGCTTTGAAGATTCATGATTTACATCAATCATCCAGGACTAACCCTTCAAGCAGATTGCACCTGTAATTTTTAACCACTGGAGATAACTGGAGTTCTGTTAATGTTTAATGGGTTCTCACAAGTGCACATCCACAAAATTACCATATACGACTTCTCCAGATTTACAAAATATCCACACTGTATATCATGTTCATGTGACTCTCCAAATACAATACTCAGCAAGAGGCATTGACACGTAACCGCAACACATGGGGTTCTCCTCAATAATCTTCCAAAACGCACCACTACATGCAGTTTCATAACTAACCTTCCAATTGTGTCATGAATAGACCAACCATTTTTGACATGGGCTGGGTAGAAGAGGAGGGAGCCATAGGAGACACTACAAAACAAATGAGAGGTTAGTTGCATGTCACACACCTAACAATAGCCTCACCTCCAACAAGGTATGAGAGACATGGCTCTACATGTTTCTTTGTCCATTCTTCTATTACCGCATACTTCTTACGCTTCACATCAACAATACTTTTATCCCCTTCAAGAAGCGCCTTTATTAAAGAGGACAGTTCTACCTGAGTGTCATCAGAATGGTCTGAGCTGGCTTCAGGAGGACAGGAGATAACCTCTAACACCTCCAAATGAGGACAGAACTCCGCACAGGTATTTTTATTGACTGTTAGAACAGAGTGTACCAATTGTAGGTACTTGTGGTCAGTCTTGTCATGGGAGGACATAGCCAATGAGAGGGACTGGAATGACTCACTCATCTCTACAATGGTGGTCACCCCTGTCTCACTAAGCCATTTAATACCTCGGCTCCACACATCGCAGCTAGGAGTGCGGTGGGAGTGTAGGGGTGTGGCCAGTACTGCTGGTAATGCAAACTCAGAGGGCAGTCTTCGAAGAAGGACATGAAGGCAGCGTGTGGTGAAGAACTGATTTGCAGACTTAACAATCATGGACCAACGGAAACTATTATTGGGAACTGTTGCACTACTTGGCCTATCAACATTGACAAGAGCTGGGAAGAAGAAGAGGGGACCAAGGTCTGACCTGAAAGAACCTTCGGGTGCCATGTTTGTGGCCACTTGGGATAGGTCTACTGTTTGACACAGCTCAAAGTGAATCATAAACTGAGTTAACATTTCAATGTTGTATTTGGGAAATATTTTCTTAATAACTGCTTTGGGTACTATTCCAGTGTTGCTAGCTACATGGATATACTCTTTCAGAGATGGATCAGCAAACAAAGCTCCATTGACCTTTTTAAGAATGCTTTCTTTGTGAAGGACTATCCAGCTATTTAGTGGGTCTTCAGATGGAATAAAGAGAATCAAACCCTTCTCTGATAAAATCTCTAAAAGTGGGATGATGTTAGAGCTATCAGGATCAATGAGCTTATCTGGATCAGCTTTCAGATGTACCATGAGGTCAGAGAGGGATATGGCGTCCATTTCAAGATCAGGCAACCTTTCTTTCAAGAAGGCAAGAAGCATGTGACACGTCACGGGAATTGGAGGAGACATACTTAAGACATCTTTAATTATTCCATACAGTAGGGCTTTAAACTTATCCATCTCTCCACTATGTATCTTTGTCATGTTTAATGTTAAAACATTTACTAATATTTGGTGGCTAATAGCCATCTTAGCAATTGACTGTAGATGGCTCATTTTCTCTTTCTGCTGCTCTTGTGTTAGTAGGTCAGCATGTGTGCCCACTACTAGGACTGATGACTGCTGGGGACTCTTGTGACACACACCATCAATCATTGTGGACCAGTAGTATACCTCCTTAGTCATGGACTCAGGATTCTTCCTTAGGTCCTGCAGGAGGAGGAAGATGGCTGGACTGTTGAGTGAGATGGCCTCCAGACATGCAGAGTGGCTCGAGAAGTATTGGTGGTGTCCGGCTAAGTCATAGACAACCATATTGCCATAGGGACTGTCAATTTGATGGGGAATGATCCCAGCAGTGTAAGGTTCTACAACTTCTTCCCTTCCTAAGATACGCTACAGAAATGAAATTTGTAAGTCATAATGCCAACTGTGCATTTATGTACATAGAATGATGCAACACAGAGACCATTGTTAAATTTATGTGCTCTAAGATTTGTCTTGTACTCTAAAAGTAAGCCAATGTCTTGGCAGTACCAAACCATTGGGCTCTGAAACCTATTTCCGGGAGTCAATGAACAACATTTGCTTCATGATGAAAAAAACATGGCACTATTGAAAAGGAAATCCATTCCTCTAGTGCAAACTTCTTAGTGGTAGACCATTTGATTCATAGTGGTAGTTTCTACAGCACTTGGTTTTAGGCATAGCATAGGGACCAATGCAGCAGACACTCTATTGTATCTTGTCACGATTAATGCCCTCAATGACATGGTACATAGATACCAGCATTGCCCATTATGAAATATACAGAAATGCAATAATTTGTTCAGTGTGAGTGCCTTGTATTACAATCGCCAAAATCCTAAAAATAGTAGGAAGTATGTATATGCATGTGCACACTGCCCAATATTAATGCAGTAATAATTTACACTGCAACTTTGCAAGTAGTAGATGGGCCTAAGTTAGAAAAGAACATTTACAGGCGATTTGCCAAAGTATTATGAAGAAAATTTACATGTTGATGATGGATAGCATTTCCTCTCACTCCATTGGGCAAAATCCTGCGTGTGAACATGAAATAAACCTTAAGTTACTCTCCAACTATTACCAACAGGGAGGCGTCTAAAAATGTGAACCAAGTTATAATAATTAAATGCATGTAGAAGCATAGAGTTAATTGTCTCAATGAAACCCTTAAGTGGTGTTGAATGTAGCCCAATTGATAAAAAGGAATCTGATGCAGTTTTGTTCACTATTACTCACTGAAATTCAATGCAAATGTGTCAATTTGATCATATTTCCAAAAGAGCGAGACACTGCTCATGCATTTGTAATGCCTCCAAGTTCACATTTCGTTCTTGATACCTTTAGAAAGTCCAGGTATCTTGCTCTTTCCCTACTTGTTACTGTTATAGACAATGCATATATTATTAGGTTGTGAGACAGAGCAGGGAATAATTTACTTTTTTTTAAATGCATAGCAATTTTGCTACGCAAAGTCTAAGTCCATTAGCAACTCGGTTCAGTTGCATAGCACTTTTTATTCCTTGGTGAAGGGCATTTGCTCCTTGGCCTCCATGTAGGCAGTGTTGAATAATTTGCCAACATGATTTGACTCATCTGTCGTTACAGACACAAACGTTTTTTCCATAGATATTAGAGTAGAAGGATTGGAAACGGGCTCAATTAACACAGCTTCACATGCCGACTCCTCGATGTTCCTCGTACTCAGACCGCTTATCATATTTGAAATGGCAGCATGCTCTAATGCAACAGCTCCTTTCGTGGAACCCATAGCCCAGCTAAACAAAAAATGTCAATTACTTTGCTGCGAGTGGCATCTTCACTGGAAGACACTTTGCTTTGTTAGACAGTGCAGCTGAAACTTGTGGCCAGGTCCTTTTATACATTTTGGTGAAACAGACATGGATATGGAAAAATGATTATTCAATCCTTGTACACAATATTTTGGTAACACAAAACAATATTTTGGTAACAAAGCAAACCCATGCAATGAGATTGGGAACTTGTGGGAATGGTTGTCAATAGCCTTCAAAGTACAAATCCCTGGTAATATTAGGGCATTAGTAAAATGAATCACTCGTTTTGATTTTTTTTCACGACTTCACACAGAGCTTAGTTACTTAGCACATGGTTACTACCGTACGTAGAATTGATGTAGCTATCTGAACCAAGTGTTCGAATAGAGATAAAAGCTTAACCAGGGTAGTCTTGTCGGTTAGTTCATGGCGATGTCAAAAACGTAAAATGTGGAGTTACTCCAAGATCCTCTAACCTAAACGCCTTCAACACACCTCACCATATGTAAAGTTTTGTGCTGCATCTGGCCACGCTACTTGTTTATAAAGAAAGAAAAGTTTAGGGGAGTTGTATTGGTTAGTTGTTAAAAATATTGTATGCCCTCCAAATTCTGTATCTTGGGTTCTAAAAGGGCTATAAATATGGCAATAAGTTTGCCCGAATGTACGCATTTTGTGCTATCGTATTCTTTTATCAGATTGTACTAAGCTCTCAACTTACTTTCTTCTCAAGAGGGGCAAGGCATCACTTCATCGATTTAGCACCATCGCGGAGTCCGCGCTTTGCAATGTACAGGGCTCAATGGCTCACTTGCTCCGTTTCCAATCCTTCTACTCTAATATCTATGGTTTTTCCGAGCGGAGTGGAAGTCAAGATAGAGTTGACTGTTCGGGTTGATTGTAGCTCCATATTTACAGCCTTGCCGTGCATGTCAAACTTCTTGTGCTTTGCCACATTGTCTTTCTTTAGGGCACTTCCGACGAGCCCGTTGATGAAAGCAGGGCTGTAGTTTCTGATCGCTTTGAGGCGATCAACATGCTTTGCACAAAGAGCACAAAAGATATCCAGGAGACTTTTTGTCCCGATTCATCCCGTCACAACCACTCACCAACACTTTCTAATTCCTTTGGCCACTATTGCACAGTGGTCAGACTTGCCAACATAGTGTCGATATCATGTAAGTCTGTACTATCACACTGATGAAATTATTTGCAACGTCGTACCATACATACACTCTCTTCACGTGTCTGCACGCGCGGGTAGATCGATACTAATGACGTATTCAAAAACATTCAAACTTCGCATCGCAGTTTTCTACGACAAATTAAAAAAGTTGTTTCGCACCTTATAAAAACTACATCGCAAAATGCGATGCGATACCGGTTAAATTATTCCCTGCAGAGTCACCGGCAGCAAATGAAGGACACGTGCACAGGCAATGTTATACAGGGTGTCACAAATGAAGACAATGGTTTAAAAATTTTTTATCAGTATTAATATCTGTTAGTGGGTGATTTTTTTAAACACATAATAATTCTTACAAAACTAAGCAAATTATTTTGATGTAAACAAATGATAATCAACAGTTATGTAACTAATCAAGACCTTTTAAAATCAATAGTTCCTTTTCAGTTGATTGAAAGGTTATATCAACACGTACTATTAATCAGCATTAGTTGTTAGTCTTTAACACCGGTTCTGTCAAAATCGAGTACTTTTTCTGTCAAATATTAAACCGTGGGACCCGCGTGAAACTGGAACAAACTGCACTAAATTGTTCCCGTGCCAAAGTTGAACTAGAGATCTTTCAAAAAAGGTAACACGTCGAGAGAGCACACCAATGAGCTTATCAAGAAGACTGTGAACAAGCCTGATTAGATCAGGCACATTCAAGAACATATGGCTACCACTTAGCAGTGATTTTTCTTTGTGTACTATTAACTCTTTTGTGCGTGTATTTTAGTACGGGAAGAAGGCACAGAGACCCTTGGTGATTGTTGTGTTGTTTAACAGGCTAGCACAAAATGTTAGTGCCAAAATTTGTACGAACTCCATCTATTTGATAGAAATGAGAATAAATATACCGTTTTTGAGCCAAAAATACACACTAGGAAAAAATGTACTTTATTTGAGACGCTCTTACCCTCGCAAATTCTAACTGATGCAGTATTGCAATGGAGGCTCATAAGAAGCTAGTAATAGCACCAAACATTGTGTACAGAGTTGAACTGTGCAGAAAATATCAACATAGTATTTCTGACTATTTTTCCAATATCTGAGTTCAATAAAATAGGTGTAAAAAGTCCAATTCTCGCAGAACCAGTGTTAAAAGTACGCTATAACGGGTTAATGATTTCAATCAACTAACTTCAAACTTCAATGGTGAGTTAGAATGTTCTAACTTTTCAGGGGTCAGTATGAGTTAACGAATCTGTTATAGTAACTGCAATAATGTATTACTATAATTGTTTCAATTCAATTAGCATACTGTCATCACCAACATATTAATATTTTATGAAATTATGCAATGATCTGTTTTTATTTTTATCTTGCCTACATGTACATGTAGGGTGTAAAAACAAGTTTTAATATGGAGTAAACCTTGTCTTCATTCGTGCAACACCCAGCATAATTTCAAACATACCTGTAAATGCTACATAGCATCCATACAGGTACACTACCAATGAAATTATTCTTAGGATGATACTCACAAACGTTAATGTAAACAACCTTGATCACGTACCATAAAAATGTCAGTAATCTTAATGGCTCATGATGCATGTATTGAAAAGGCATTTCTTAGTACATTTTAAACCAGTTTTGGTGCCTTGATTGCACAAGTCAAGGCACAGTTTCTTGGGCCTCCATACCTGATGGGGATTATTACAGCACTGGTACATGTACATATGTAGGCCCTTTCAAATGATTGATTATTTATTTTAGAACCCTCCTCATTGAACGTCTAGATCCATCCCTAGATAATACCATGTAGCAACTAATATGGGGGTCAATCGTGTTTGGGAAAATATAACATACTGTACAAATTAGCCACCAGCAAATTGTTGCAACAACAAAAAACAGGATTATTATCATGCCATCATCTTCTCATTCCCATGGTGTTTTGTTCTACCTGTAGAGACTCATACAGAACTCTTTTTCTAACAGTGTTAGGTAATTGCTCTTTGCTGAGAAATGAGTAACTTTGAATCTAGTTGCACATTCACAGCCAGTGTCAGACACGCCTTACCTTTGTACACCTTGACCTCCACATTATGAAATGGTAAGGTTTAATTTTGCACATACTGTATCGTGCTATTAATCTTTGGGAACCATACATGTAGGCCATTGAGCATCTCATTGAATCCGAATACAACCCCATATGTTCTTACTTTTACCAAACGAGTTGCTGTTGGTTTTGAAATGTTGATGATGGCCTTCAATTTGAAGAAATAATGCATAGGGGTTAAGATGATAGGCAATAATGAAGAACAAGAACACACTAATTATATGTAGACCTCATGCCGACATAGTATGTGTGGCGTCAAATTCCTTGGTACAATAGGCTATACAACCAAGGGTCAAGGGTCCGTGTCAAGGGTGAGACAGTCATGGTCATGTATATGCACTTAAAAATCACACATTGGCAAGCATATAGAGTACAGAGTAGCTTGTAAATGTACAGTACAAGTATACAGTGAATGACAAACACAGTACATGTGTTTGAGGCTCCATGTATATCACATGTAATATAACACTACTCTCTTTACCTGAGTCAGTGTACTCTTTCCAGCACCAGAATTTCCACATAACACGACCTTTCCATAGGAATCAGCAGGGAAGTCCATGCATGGTTTCAACGTTCCAAGGGATTTGTAACCAGCATCCATCATGGCTGTACGTCCTTTATTGTTCTTGATGTTGATGTCAATACCAGGATGGGACAGGAGTGCTTTAACACAGGTGGCCTTATCATCCTCTTTAATCGAGTCCAACCAGAAAGGTTTTCTGGCAGCCAAGTGGAGTGCAGTATCACCTTCCTAGTGGTTGATGAAATGATTTTTGTTGATGACTGCAATGTACCTAAAACATATCACAAACGTTCAATAAAAGAACTTCTATCAACTATAGATAAGCAGTGTCTAATGTGCAAGGTTCTGTAATAATATCACACCAATAATACCAAGTATAAGACACTTCAGTGATACATGCTCAAGATTTGGATAGACATTTTAAACCGTGCCATCACATATTAGTGCATCCATCATAGGCTCCATAAAGAAATTAACAAATTGCCTCTACACATTACGACGTATATATGGATAGAAAACCTGATACATGCATGCTGTACATGTAAGTGCAATGTAATAAAAAGACATTTGTGGCTTCATACATGCGAAGAGATAAGCAGACAGAAATCTGAATGTTGTATAGAGCGGCCAGATAGATGTTGATTGTTAGTGGAGATAGCCTGTCCCTGGCCAATGCATATGCATGTTTTTATAATGAGAAACAGGATACTTGCAAAGAACAGAAATAATCAAACCATCTCCGAGCTGTTATGTACTCATCATTGGGATTGAATCATCGCTTCAGTGCAAGCATCAATCCCTAAACCAGAACTAATTCTTTGATCTGTTTCTTTCCATATTGCAAACGCTGTGCGATGACTAGACTGTTCTCATGTAAGACTAATTTTTCCATTTGCTGAAACCAGTACCTAACTCAAAAGCCGATCTGCAATTAGCCAATGAGGATGTAAACAATAAACAGCAAAGGCAATATGCAGCTTTATTTAGTGGTGAATTTAACAACCAAGAGCAGTTCACAATACTTCCATTAGCAAAGTGACACTGAAACCAAGAGTGTGTCGTCAAACGTTCACCAGTTGACGTGGAAAATGGACCACAGGCGTTCTGAAACTGAATTGACCCTTTTTTATCATTTCATCACGTAAAGACTGTGGCACCACTGAAAGATGTGAAACTGGATCGAATGTCAAATGAACAACGTCATGAGAACTTTAAATGTCTGGGCTTCGAAGTGTGTTGCTACATCTGCACTCCACAGTGGACATTGCCTAAGGCATCGTCCAATCTGCTAGTGGAGTTATCTTCATCATATGCTACACTTGAGTCATGATAGTCTTCGTTCATTTTAATTTCATTTGTGTGAGTGTATGTTTCAGACTGAGCATATCATCTTGAACATGAACACCATCTGATTCAGCAGAAAAAGGCAGCTGCTTGACAAAGACCTCCATTACTTTTCTGCATTTTGCTGCCACACTCTAGTACCTTCCTTCTTTTGCAACTCTGAGCTCCGTTCCGTTTCATTATCCGGGCCTTCCCTATCCGCTCACTGTCGCTGCCACTGTGAGTCTGTGATACCCTAGCTGGCGATCCGAACTGCAATGTGTGAGAGTGCCACAGACTTATAATAATATTGTCTATTCAACAGAATATGGAGGTGACGATTGGATACAGTATCTTCAATGTCCGTGAGTTGAAACAAATTTAAAGTTTGCACGCAGATGTTTGTAAAGTCAAGAATCATTAGGTGCACGTCCGCGACTTCGTGATAATTATCTCTCGTCTATTTTGGACGTTTTCTCGGCCTCAACCTCACAGTGGGAAGAGCTGCTTCCACTTGTAGTGAAACGGGAATGTGAAACTCAAAGGAGTTCAAGTCCACGTTTCCCGCTCGAATGGCGCCTTTCTCAGTCATTGAACCGCTTCCATTCTCCCGAGTGGGACTGAGAAAGGCGCGATTCGAGCGGGAAACGTGGACTTTACTTTGCATTGCTGTATCTCCATAACGGATAAGATAAAAATAACGATCTGCACAGAAATAAACAGTGACAGGACTCCTTTACGTGCATATCGATTTTGAAGTGATTTGGACATTCCTGCAGGGAGCTACCTGGATTTTGAACCCCTCGGGGTACTGTGCCTTGTAACGTCGGCAAGGAGCAAGGGTAAGACACCAAAATCGATTTTCGCAGAGAGAAGTGGTGTGGCACGAAGTGTTCGAAATAGGAAGTTGATAGCTTAAACCTTTACGGAGTTTTAGCGATTCAAACGTGAAGCATTTTTATAACTTTTTATATATATAGCCACTTTTCATTTTCTCGGAAACTTACCCATATTATATATAGAGCGCGATCACTTATGCAGGAGTGCATGCAGCTTTTGTTTGCTATCATAACTCAAGAGCTGCATGCATGGATATAGTGCTGTATAGTACGATACGGCATGAAAGGATCGATGCTATGTGACTAATTAACTTCATGCATTCATCAGGTATCTATCATTACATGTATGATGCAGAGTTGATTACATACAGCCACCAATGCAACATACAGCCATCAATACAAAGTTATGGTTCACGCAGTAAAGTTTTCTGCAATCTAAACTTGATTCACTTAGGCCCGCTTAAGTGGCGCCATGGTTTGAGTAATTGTCTTGCCATGCTTCTTCAGGAAGGGAAAGTTCTTTTCGTCAGCATAGCAGGCCGTGCCGGAACATATGTAGCCCAACGGGCAGCACGTCTGCCTATTAGAACAGCAAGTTGCATAGGTATAGGGACAACAAGCGTAACCACCTCATATGTATGGGCAGCATGTCTGTCCGTCGAAGCAAGCAGAACCGTCTGGACATATCACGTACTGCACGTTCTTTGGGTTTTCGGTTTTCATTTGTTGGAGTACTTGTTGCTTGAGCCCATTCCTGCACATCTCCGAGGCTTCATCGCAGTCGTACCCATTCGGACAACAGCCTTCTCCATTGAGACAGCACGTGCCATTGTAATAAGGACAGCAACCTTGTTCTCCGTCGCTCATTTTGCAGATGGTCTGCCGGCCAGTTTTACAATTGCGATTTTGGCTAACATCCTCTGCAGATGCGATTTGAATAACCACCAGGGTTGCAATTATCAGTTCAACTTTCATCTCAGTTTACTTTCAGAATAATGACGATCGGCGTCGCAATTTATATTGACAAATACATATACAGCTAGCGCATGCGCATCTCCCCCTTCCGAAAAGGTCATATCAAATCAAATTATTCCACGGTAGGCTATCTAAGGGGTCGGGCGATTTGACGGTTTTGGCCAGTGTTTACTTTTAATCGCCTTCTTTTATTCAATTCATGCAGCTATAGGCTATAATATGCTGGCACGGGGCATACAAGCCACGGAAGAAGCTAACACGAGTACGCAGTAAATTGCATTTTGGATACGGGGTGGCCATATGAACTCATCAATCATATCGTTATCTGTAGAATGGCTTATGTCCCATGCATTGTACTATAGTTTGCCTTCTAGCATTTTTGCAATTTTATGTATTAGATGTCATAGCACACTTTATCCTTTGACAGTTTTAAACTGAAAACGTATTTTGCATTTCAAATAAACAACTAAAATATATACAAAAATGACAATAGTCACTAACAACAATGAGTAGACACATACGTTTCTAATGTATAGGTATACATCGATAAGACCCTCATATGAGGCTCAGTAATCATGAGTCACTTGCTATCCAAACCAGACTTTATCATCATACTCCAGCCCACTGTAGGCTTTCTGCCTCTTCGCTCTTTTAAATACATGTAGGTCATTTGGTAGCAGTAAAATTCTCCTGCCCTTTTTGGTCGAGATTTTGATTGCGAATCAGTTGCTTCAGTTCTTTGATGTGCTCCAACCATGCATGCATGCACATATATCCTCAACACTCAGCAGTACAGCGTTTCCTTTGCATGCAGCCTGAATTATTTTATGATATGAGATCAGAGCATTTATCTTGAATGCACAATTCCAAAATGTCGGTTCTTCAAAATAACGGTGAGGCATTTAATTGCACTGGTTTCCACAACGTTGCATGATGGGGGCCTTTCTGACTTTGAGCTATAGGGTCTGGTATATAGGTAGGTGTGACAGCAGGTCCCCCATAATGCAGGGATATCTGGGCTCGGCATTTTGGTTTATGTCTGTTGAGGACATCGCACATGGTCTGAAAATGGGGAAAGAGACCTGTTTTCAGTGCCTCCCTCTTTGCCTTTGTGCGAAATACAGCAAGATCCTGTAAGCATGCATGCATGCACACTTACATGATTCATAAGCCTACAGGGTGTTTTGTAGACATTTTGTTGTTTATTACTATTTCATCACATTGTGGTCTCAGGTGTTTAGGTACATTATCTAATATCTACCAGACGTTTAGGTAGATAATCTACAAGTGCAGGATGGGTACATGTAAACTAAAGGTCACAAGTCTAGATTTTGCATGAATATTATTAGGGCTGGGAATACATATCCGGGGATTCTCCCAGCCCTAATATAATATTCCCCCCCCCCCCCCCCCCCAAGGCTAGACTTGCTGGCGATTGGCCTTTTCTTTACCCATATTGGATTATCTATCTAAACAACTGGTATATATTAGATAATCCAACTAAACACGTGAGAATACAGTGTATATACCGAAATAGTTATACTGTAAACAACAAAATGTCTACACTGACAGTAAACACCCAGTATAGCTAGGTGACTGGTGTATGAATCATATATACATGCATGCATAAGTGTTCACGGACACATACATACTTGTTGTATTTCTGCTTGACAATCTTGTATTTCTGAAGGGTACAAAGCCAAAGAGGGAGGCACTCAGACCATGTGCATGGGATGTCTGCAACAGACTGACATTTGGTTGAACCAAAATCAGGCAACTGAATGCACTGAGAGCCCAAGTATTCCTGCGTTCTGGGGGACCCTCTGTACCAGACCCTGGAAGACCTTGTAATGGGTTTTGCAATTAAGGCACCGTGCATCATGCAACGTTGTTCCTGTTGTAGATACCAGTGCAATTATGCAACTCTCCACTATTTAGAAGAACGACTTTTGTGCAAGAAGAATTTTTTTTTTATCTCAGATGATGTAAACTGAATTCAGGCTGCAAAGGAAACACTGCTGAGCGCCGACGAGATTAGAATATGGTTTGAGACATCAAACAAGTATTACAACCCCCAAATCCATATAGTAAATAGTACGGCCGCGTATACATTCGCGCAGACACAGATTGAAAACGCACTGAATTCATTACAGCCCTTCATGGAGATGTGGATCAGTACGCATAATGATAGTAAATGTATACGGCGTAGTACCGGTACATACCATATATAGTTTCGATCTATGAGCCATAGATGGAATGTTATTCGTGCCAAAATTATCACATATGGAATGTTATCGTCAAAATTATCACAACGTCCTTTGTAATCGTAGAAACACGGTACATTTCTCGTGTGTGCTGCGCGGAATTTCTGACTTACTGTGGAATGTTATTCGTGCCAATATTATCGCAACGTCCTCTATAGAAACACCGCAACACCACGCGTGGCCACAAGATTGATCTTACCGCATATCCATTTAACGTATCTTATTCATTCATTCTCTAACTGATTTTCTAAGGTTACTGTAGGTACTTAAAGAAATTTTTAGAAATTACGTTTATGTATGCCCTGACAGAGCAAAATGAATGCATCAAAAATATGTTTTCAAACATTGCATCGCCTGTGACTAAAACAATGTACGCAATGTGAATGGACCGCGCGATATTAAAAACACTGTGACCGCTTGACTTCTCCATGCAGCTGCTGTACAAGTATTCAAGATAATTACAACATAGATACTCTTGATAAGGCTCACAGTGTCAAATACACATTACATCTAAATTTAGGTCTCCATGCATTTATACAATCTGTAATGTTCTCTCCTACTTCGCAGTCATTCTTCCAATATGTAATAATTACTTTAGGACTTGTTTGATTGCTTTACACATATTATATAGCAAATTGTGATGCTACCATAGGTGTTCAAAATACAGACTGACCATTAATAACTGACTGACAAATGCTTAATATTATATTCCTTTTACATTCCAAGGTATCCGGAAATTCATTTGATAAAGCAACTTCCTTTTGTGCCACACATTGCAACTTCTTTTCTATCTTCCCCCCTAAACTGCTTTTTTCTTATCTTTAGGTCTCTGTTCTTGTAATATAAAAATGTTTACTAACTATCTTTATAGATTTAACTATATTTTCTTACTCGTTCAAAGTGTGTGCACACAACAAATTATTTGCTCTTTCCTATCTCAAATACTGCACTCGCTGCTTAATCAGCACAAAACAACTCTCTATCATTTCTTGCAACCATTATTGATTGCAGGTCAAGTAAACATTTAGCTACTTCATGTACAATACTATGTTGAAGGCAAGTGCTGCAGCCTTTGCTGAAATTGCAAGTTATATACCTTGCTTGCAGGCACATGCAGAATCACTATATGTCCTCTAAAAATTCATGATTCAAATTGCTGCCTGCTGATGGCTAAGTGTTGTTTTAGTTGGGCACTAAAGTAATCATTTATCATTCTTTTCCCCTCCATCTGCACTGTCCCATGCAAAACGTGCTTTTACTGAAGAACAGAAGAATATAGAAATAGAATGAGAGAAGGAAAAAGCTATAATAGTTCCAAGTAGTCATTATGCTAGTGATACACCTAATATGGTATGGAGACACCACCTTGCATGTCTTCAAAAACGGATGGAATGTCAAGTACTAACATCCACCAAGAATAATAAACTGCTTCTTGCTGGACCGGCTTGAAGGAAAGCTTGTCAAGTTTAATACTTCAAAAAAGACAGGTGAGGAGTTTAAGGAACTTCTTACATGTATATCATATTTTCCAAAGGTAAAGGATTTGCAAACCACAAAAGGAGTGGATCTTGAACCGTTGTTCATCATGCCATACTACTCACCAGAAGTACTGAAAAAGTACACGGGTGACAGTTTCCGCGAAAATGTCACCTTTTTAAAAATAACATTATAATGTGCTTCTTGTTTGAATCGCTATATCTTCCAAACGCTAAACGCTATCGACTTTCTATTTTCAACAATTCATAGTACCATTTATATTTCTCTATATGACATGTTACATTTTGGAGTCTCGCATTTGCTCCATGCAGCGTTCGATACCCGACCGGGTTCAAACTCGCCATAACTTTAGGTATAGGTCTATAGGAGTAATCCGGTGTCACAGGAAAATCTTTCGCCCGGAAATTGTGTCGCGGCGACAGTTTTTCCTCAGCTAGGAAATTATGTCGCTCACAATTAACGTAGCGACCGTATATCCTAAGGAAATTCTGTCGTCAGGAAATACTGTCGCTCGATATGGAGTACGATATACACTACTGCTAGCTTTCTGCTGTAACCAAACCTATATCATCCTCTTTGTAATAAGAAAGAAAGGGACTGTTTTTGACTGAAGAAGAGCAAAATGATTTTGTCGTGAAGTACTTCACGATAACGAAGGTGGAGTGAAACTACATGTACTTCGGAATATCTTACGCAAACTGATGATATATTATAGGTTATTGTGACAGAAGGATGAAAATAAACGTTCTCGCTGAACTTAATGTTGGTCACTTTGGACAAGATAAGGCGCTGTCCAAAATAGCGGAGAGGTTTTATCGGAGTGGAATGGTATAGATGACGTGAAAGAATCCTGCAAGCGTTTGACAAGTGCCAAAGAGCAAACAGGTATATTTATGTACTGATGTTATTCTATGCATATATGTACATGCGCGTAGAAAATTTGAAAAGTCATCAGCAGAGCTCCACCCAAGTCCTACATGTAAGGGGTGAAGTATGGCACACCATATGCATGCTTATATATATAGATTTTGATTTGATTGGTCCTTTACCACAACAGCCCTGAGCCCCTGCCATCAGAGTTGCTGCACTGATACATTGTTTGATGTTGCAAGGTTTTAAGATAACAGGAGAATAGGTGTTTGTAAATTGTCTTTCTAAGG
Source organism: Ephydatia muelleri (assembly GCA_013339895.1). NCBI lineage: Eukaryota > Metazoa > Porifera > Demospongiae > Spongillida > Spongillidae > Ephydatia > Ephydatia muelleri. The sequence continues at coordinate 3,581,168 of JABACO010000020.1, read as the reverse complement.
TGAATTATATTGTGGCAGAATCACTGACTGGAGTATCCAGTGTAACCTGACAAATGCATATCATCCTCAGAGTAGTGGTTTGGATGAGTGGTTCAACTAAACACTTCAGCATCAGTTACAGCAAAGGAATTGAGACTGATCAATATCTTGATGCTATATACCTTTTCCATATCTTTTCTCTATTCAAGATTCAACCAAATATTCCCCCTCCCCTTTTTGGTATATGGCAGACATGTTCATTTGCCCTAGCTGGCATTGGAATTCAATGTGAAATCAAACTTGTATCCAGAATCTCATGACATGAACAGCAATTTTGAAATAAAATTCAGGTATTTATAAATGCTAGTATTTATACATACTCACATGCAGGCAATGAATGATAAGGGCATGCTGCAGCAACAAGAGAATTGCAGATGATGGAAACTGTGTTGCACACTTATTGTAACAGGATCTGAGTCAAGAGTTTCATCAAGAACTTTGTCTACTTATAACTACATGCACATAAATCTATGAATCTTGCATGTGTTTTCCTCCTTTGATGAGAGTATGGAACAGTATACATGAAGCGATCTAAGATACAGAGTCTGCAGGGTGTTTGGGCCAAACAATTGCAACAGCTCTCCGGCTTTGCTGAATACAACCATTTATGTATACTGATGCTCAATGTTTCCTTCTTATTACAAAGAGGATGATATAGGTTTGGTTACAGCAGAAAGCTAGCAGTAGTGTATATCGTATTCCATGTCGAGCGACAGTGTTTCCTGACGACAGAATTTCCTTATGATATACGGTCGCTACGTTAATTGTGAGCGGCATAATCTCCTGAGGAAAAACTGCCGCCGCGACACAATTTCCGGGCGACAGATTTTCCTGTGACACCGGCAAATCGCTTCAAATTCGAATTATAGGTACAGAGGTCCTATATACCTATCGATTTGTACTGTTCGTTAATTTTTACGCCATCCGTTACGGAGATACAGTTGAACAAAGTGCATCCACTTTTTCCCGCTCGATTCGCGCCAATGATTTTGGCAAATCGCGTCCCGCTCAATGTATGGGGAGGCGATTGTTATATCATTGGCGCGAATCGAGCGGGAAAAAGTGCACGTATAGTTTGTTCAACTGTATCTCCGTAACGGATGGCATAAAAATTAACGAACAGTACAAATCGATAGGTATAGGACATCGGTACCTACAAACCGAGCGATTTGATTACTCCTACCTAAACTTATAGGGGGTTTGAACCCATGTTGCAATACTGACGTGGAGCAAGTCCAAGACTCCAAAATGTAATTGGTCATAGAGAAATGGTGTAGGGTTGCCGAAGGCCAGCCGGCCTGTCAGGCCGGCCTGACAGGCCAGGGGCCTGGCCTGACCTGTCAGGCCAGAGGTCTAGCCTATCAGGCCGGACCACGCCCACCCTAAGCATCATGCAATATGTTAGGCGGGCTTCTCATTGAAAACTCAATCATCAACTATTTATTACTTTTTATTGACGGCATACAAATCCTTCATTCCTAATTACATGTTTATATTTTGTCAACTGCAATCATATTCAGTATAATAATATCTTATTACGGAGGATTTGGTGCAACCAATAAATACGAAGTACTGAAATGACTTTACACATTCACCAAATGCACGATTGTAAATTATTCATATTTAATAACTGACAAAAAGCAGCAGAATTTCAAATACATTGTATACATGTGTAGCGACTGAGCAAGAGTGTACGTAATATTGGCTTAATGCATTCGAAGCAGCCATGCATTATGCTTTAGCATAATTGATGCTTCCAGCCGTTGGGGAAGTAGATTCCATCGTTGACACTCCTGGATCAACTTGGCTCTTGAAAATACACGTATTCCCTCAGATCGGGGTTAAGACAAGGTTTGAGGTGACGAGTGGAAGGTGGAGGAGTGTTTAAAGATGATGGACCATGCAGGAGAATTGTCGATCGACATAGCGGAGGCAAAATCACGTTGCATGCGTATCAATTAATTGAACACCGAATAATTTATCATTGATTTAGGCAGTCAGGCCGGCCGGCCTCAGGCCAGACCCCTGGCTGGCCTACGGCAACCCTGGTATGAACTGTGGAAAATAGGAAGTCGATAGCGTTAGCGTTCGGAAGATATAGCGATTCAAACAAATAGGATTTTTATAACATTATAAAAGGGTGACATTTTAGCGGAAACTCAGTACGTGTTCCTCAAAAGATGAGTGTTGCCCTGGTATGCCTTTATTTGGTTTACATGCAATGAATTTTTTACATTAAAGTACAGTTGTGTAGTGAGTTCAACACTGATATGGCTTCCAACTATGTACATGTACAGTAGTTATCAGGTTGTTGGTTCCTCCTTGATCCTCTTATATGCACACCCTCCTGCTCATATGTACTGACAACTCTTAGTGCAGCGTACTCCTGGCAACAACTGCCAAAAAGTTATAAATAAGCAACACAACATTTTTAATAATTGGAAAATGATAAACTACATGTGTACAGTACATGCATACTACATAGAGGAAGCAGGTCCACACTTTTCCAACGAAAAAATCAAACTGTGGGAAAAAAACCTTCTTGGAGGCAAAATTCCATTCAAATTAGAGTGTGTTACCCCAAACACATACAAATAACACTTGTATGCTTGGTGCTGCTTCAAGTTGTTGGTTTCTTCTTCCTCGTACATGTCACCATGCATATTGTCAACTCTTGGGTGCAGCAACGCACCTAAAGATAACTAAATGTGACCATTTCTCCAAAGCTGACGATGTTCAGTTGGACAAATTGCAATTTATTCCTCACTCAAGCATTCAAGCCCATGGTTTCTTTCATAACAGTTAGGAAAACATGCCTGGATGCTTTGTTACCAGTAAATCGTTTCATGCATTCTACCATTTCATCTCAAGCAGTCAGTCCTCTACCTGGGCTACTTTAACACTCACAGCTTGCATATTGGAACTACCATGACCACTGCCATGACTGGCCTCTCTTCCTCCAGCACCATGAAACTGAGTCTCTGGCACAGTACATCCTCCACTCTTACCAGTGGCGTAGTGTGATTGTTGAGCACCTGGGGACATAATTCCCCCTTCTCATCCAAGAACACCCCCCCCACCCCCCCTTCACCCTTGCGCTATTTGTACCTGTATGTTATATTATTTGTCAATCATTCCACATGTAATACACTGAAATGTAACTTGTTTCTTCTATAGATGTATTCTTCTAGCCTTCGCTGATGAAAATGTGTCAATAACTTCATCACAGTTGATGCACTCCAATGTTTCCCTTTCTATACTCAATAGAGGAAGGTTGCTAAAGCAATCTTGTCCCATTGACAAACACAAGTAGGACAAAATGAGTTGTAATTTGCTGTAAGAGCATTTGCAACTGGCAACAGATACAGCAATTGTAAGCAATATTTGCAGTGCAATGCGGAGATTCGGGAATACATCATCTCCATATGATTATTATAAATGACAGAAACTCTATAGGAGCCTTTAATGAAACATTGCCTCTATTATTAAGTAGCATCCTTCAATCACAAACTTCACTAGAGAGGTCTTTCTCGTTTATGTCAGTGTCATAGAATTTCCCTAGCTCCACACAATGACAATGGCTGTCATTGTTATTCAGTAATCTTTTACATCAAATAGAAAGCCATGTCATCCAATTGTGAGAAACATGTCATTATCTCTTGATGGAGCCTGTCAAGAATTCTTTTCAAAACTCTCTTAATTTCCCGTTCTGCAGATAGTCGGCATCCAGTGACAACTCATCGGGCATTCGTCGTCGTCTACTAATCCGATGCTCCACATCTACATGTATTTCCCAGTCTGTGCATCTTGTCTTTGCATTCTCTATAGCATCCAGGCACAATTGGTCATAAGGTTATGTTGTAAGCCTTGCAGGTCCACTGCAGAATCTTTAAAATTCATACTTGGATCCTGCAACCTCTTCTGAACACGATCTAGTTTGAATTGTGTTCCAAAAATGCAAAAAAACTGAGAATTACAATCTGCTAACAGAATCTGTGTTTCACTTCTGGTGTTGTGTGTCATGGTTGTATCATCGGATAACTTTTCAAGCAATCTCACCAATTCACCTAGACCAATACAAATTGCTTTCAAGGCCTCTGCACGTGAACTCCTTTGAGTTTCACATTCCCGTTTCACTACAAGTGGAAGCAGCTCTTCCCACTGTGGGATTGAGGCCGAGAAAACGTCCAAAATAGACGAGAGATAATTATCACGAAGTCGCGGACGTGCACCTAATGATTCTTGACTTTACAAACATCTGCGTGCAAACTTTAAATTTGTTTCAACTCGCGGACATTGAAGATACTGTATCCAATCGTCACCTCCATATTCTGTTGAATAGACAATATTATTATAAGTCTGTGGCACTCTCACACATTGCAGTTCGGATCGCCAGATAGGGTATCACAGACTCACAGTGGCAGCGACAGTGAGCGGATAGGGAAGGCCCGGATAATGAAACGGAACGGAGCTCAGAGTTGCAAAAGAAGGAAGGTACTAGAGAGTGTGGCAGCAAAATGCAGAAAAGTAATGGAGGTCTTTGTCAAGCAGCTGCCTTTTTCTTCTGAATCAGATGGTGTTCATGTTCAAGATGATATGCTCAGTCTGAAACATACACTCACACAAATGAAATTAAAATGAACGAAGACTATCATGACTCAAGTGTAGCATATGATGAAGATAACTCCACTAGCAGATTGGACGATGCCTTAGGCAATGTCCACTGTGGAGTGCAGATGTAGCAACACACTTCGAAGCCCAGACATTTGTAGTGTCTCAGAATAGTATTAACATATATATATCTAACTGAGACAAGAATGACAAATCACCTAGAGCAATCGTATTTATACCACGTTCTACGCATGCGCACTTCCTACACTACACTTCTTCCCCCGAGTTTTCTTCTTCATACATTATAGCCAAACTCTTCGTGGAAACGCACTGGAGGACGATGTTCTCTGGTGGACTTCCTGCGTTTTTCCACCGTTGCGTGTTCAGGCAGTGTTGCCTGATCCTCTTGAGGGGTAGCATCATGTATTGGCTGTTGTTCATGTCTCAGATTCGGTGCATTTTCATCTGTAATAATGTCCTGGTCGTCTGCTGAACCCGGTTGCCTGTTAGGAAAGTATTCAGAATCTTCTGCCCCTTGCACATGGGCTTCATCCTGTTCTCTTTCCCGGAGATGATCAATGTGACGATGCCATAACTGTCCACTAACATTGACTGTATAGGATACACTATTGCGTTGCTTCACGATCACCCCCGGTAGCCAATTTTGTTGATGGTTTTGTCCTTTTACCCACACAGCTTGTCCAACAGTAAACTCACGTTGCTTTGCATGTTTGTCGTAGGCTATTTTCTGTCTTCTCTGAGACGCCTGTACTTTCACCTCCGGATTGGGACAGTGTGAAGTATTTGTGATGCATGTTTGTTGCCTCAAAAGGTCAAGTCTACCTCTCAACTGTCTTCCGACCAGAAGCTCAGCAGGCGATACCCCCGTTGTCGAGTGAGGGGTGTTCCTGTATGAAAATAGAAACTGTTGCAAACGTCGAACAGGATCCTTCTCGTTACCCATAGCGCTAAAAGCACGTTTGAACGTTTTCACAAAACGCTCTGCTTCACCATTTGAGCTTGGATGGTAAGGCGCCACCCTCACATGTCTGATACCATTCTCGTCGCAGAATGTCTTGAATTGGTCACTCGTGAATTGAGAACCATTATCTGTCACGATTATTTCCGGAAGGCCAAACCGTGAGAAAGTAGTCATTAATGCCGTAATTGTTGTCCCGCTGGTAGCTTCATTCAGCTGGAACACTTCGGGCCATTTCGTTCTTGCATCAACAACTATGAGCCACATTTTTCCAAAGAATGGACCTGCAAAATCAGCATGCAAACGCTGCCATGGTTTGGATGGATATTCCCAAGGATGCAAAGGTGCATGTGGTACGTTATCCTTCTGCTGATTACAAGAATCGCAGGTACGCACCATCCGCTCAATATCTTCGTTGATTCCTGGCCACCATACGTGCAACCGGGCCAATGATTTCACTCTTACGATCCCTGGATGGCTCTGATGCAATTCCTTCAAGATATGTTGCCGCATCCCCGGGGGAATCACTGCTTTGATTCCCCACATCAAACAGTTTCCTTCGGTTGACAGCTCCTCTCTTCGATTAAAGTATGGCCGTAGATGATCATCTACTCTGCCTGCCTTGTTCCATCCATCTTTTGTGAATTTCAACACCTGTCTCAACAGTGCATCAGACATGGTCCCTCGTTCGATGTCCTTGACTGTTAGTGGGCATGCCGCCAACTGCGGTCCGTACAAAGCCAAGATACGATCGCCCCCTTCCTCACCATCAATGGCTTCAGACTCCGTCGATGGATATCTCGACAATCCATCTGCATTTCCATGCTTCTGCGTTGGCTTATAGACAATGTCGTACTGATATCCCGCTAAGCATAAGGCCCACCTTTGCAGTCGCCCTGCCACAACTGAGGATATTCCTGTCTTCGGTCCAAATATTTTGACCAACGGTTGATGATCAGTCACCAGTAAGAATTTTCGACCATAGAGATATTGATGAAATTTCTTCAACCCAAATATGATGCTGAGAGCTTCCTTTTCAATTTGCGAATAATTTCGTTCTGCCTTCGAAAGTGTTCTTGATGCGTAACTTATCGGCCTCTCCGACCCGTCCTTGAAATGGTGTGACAGAACTGCTCCAAGGCCATGAGCTGATGCGTCACAAGCAAGGCTAATTTCTTCTGAAGGATTGTAATGGCACAGTACTTCGGCCGATCCTAATGCTTGCTTAAGCTGGTTGAAGCTCTCCATGCAGGTCGCCGTCCAAATCCACGGAGTATTTTTCTGCAATAGCTCATTCAATGGCGCACAACGATCAGCCACGCTTTGGATAAACTTCCTATAGTAATTGACAATCCCCAGGAATGGTCTCAACTCTGTGACGTTAAGGGGAATCGGTGCTTTCTGTATTACTTCTATCTTCTTTGGGCTTGTGCAAATTCCGTTCCTTGAAATCACGTGACCTAGATATTCAACTGATTCTTTGAGAAATTTGCACTTTGTCAAACGCAACCGCAAACCAAATTCTTTTAGTCTTCCAAAAACTCGTTCAAGATTCTTGAGATGTTCGTCTATCTCCTTTCCGGTGACCAATATGTCATCCTGATAACACACTACGCCAGGTAATCCTTGCAGAATAGTGTCCATCGCTCTCTGAAACAAGGCAGGGGCCGAACTAACACCAAAGGGTAATCGCTTGTACCTGAACAAACCCCTGTGCGTGTTGACAACTAAATACTTCCGAGAACCCTCATCTAATTCCATTTGCAAAAACGCCTCACTAAGGTCTAAAATGGTGAACCTTTCTCCTCCCTGTAAATTTGCATACAAGTCGTCAATCTTTGGAAGAGGATACTGCTCAATATCCAAACATTGGTTGACCGTGACTTTGAAGTCGCCGCACATCCTTACATCCCCATTGTTCTTGATTACTGGTACAATTGGTGCAGCCCATTCAGAGTGCGAAATAGGCTCTATTACACCTATGACTACCAGGCGCTCTAACTCTTGTTCCACCTGTTCTCTCAGTGCGTAGGCAACAGGCCTTGGTTTGAAAAACTTCGGTGTTGCCTCGCTTTGCACTCTTATAGTGGCCTTTAGATCTTTTATCTTCCCTAATTGTTGTTTGAATATGACATCATACCTCTTCAAGAGTTCATCTAATGCAGGTGGGTTTCCTCTGGCGCCAGTCGGTGGACTTTGACCCTGTGAACAAGAAGCAACAATAGCATGCGTTTTGCACTCTTGTACAAATGTGTTCTTCAAAACATCCCATGCTACATCTACTTGTACAAGCCAATTTCTACCAAACAATGGAGCTTCCTCTCCCTCTACAACAACTAAAGGTAGACTCTTGTGCCGCTGAGAGCCTGCGTTGACGTCAACAGTAGTCTCCCCAATGACGTGTAGTCTATGCCCCGAATAAGCTCGTAGGACAATTTTTCTTTTTGTCAGAGGAGGAGATCCCAGCTTCTCTCACCATGTCTTTTTTGCTGACGAGACTAACACTAGCTCCCGTGTCAAGCTCCATCTTTAGTGGTATTCCATTCAACTCCACTTCGATCCACACACGCTTGGTATTAATGCCCTTCAGGACACCGATGTAGTCCAACCTGTACTCTTCTTCCTGGGGCTCTGTCACTCGATGCGTAGTCTTCTTTTTTTGAACCGCTTGACCTGCATGCTCGTGCCAAATGTCCAACACGTTTGCACTTGTGACACTGGGTCCCACGATAAGGGCAATTCCATGAATTATGTCCATTCCCCGCACAACGAGTGCACCCTTCCTCCCTCCCGGAGGGACGTGCTCTATTGGGTACAGGTTTTCTTACTACGTTGATAGCCGCCGTCTCCGTTTCTTGCCGCTTTGAGTCTTGGTGTTCCTCCTTGAAGTCTTTGGCCCCCTTTTCCACTGTCTCCATTGCCTGAGATATCTCAAGAGCGCGCTCAGCTGTTAAATTCGCTTCAGACAAAAGACGCTTTTGTATATAAGTGGCAATTAACCCGCATACCAACTGGTCCCTTAATGCGTCGTTTAGAAATTGCCCAAAATGACATGTTTTTGCCAACCTTAACATTTAAAGTTCTCATGACGTTGTTCATTTGACATTCGATCCAGTTTCACATCTTTCAGTGGTGCCACAGTCTTTACGTGATGAAATGATAAAAACAGGGTCAATTCAGTTTCAGAACGCCTGTGGTCCATTTTCCACGTCAACTGGTGAACGTTTGACGACACACTCTTGGTTTCAGTGTCACTTTGCTAATGGAAGTATTGTGAACTGCTCTTGGTTGTTAAATTCACCACTAAATAAAGCTGCATATTGCCTTTGCTGTTTATTGTTTACATCCTCATTGGCTAATTGCAGATCGGCTTTTGAGTTAGGTACTGGTTTCAGCAAATAGAAAAATTAGTCTTACATGAGAACAGTCTAGTCATCGCACAGCGTTTGCAATATGGAAAGAAACAGATCAAAGAATTAGTTCTGGTTTAGGGATTGATGCTTGCACTGAAGCGATGATTCAATCCCAATGATGAGTACATAACAGCTCGGAGATGGTTTGATTATTTCTGTTCTTTGCAAGTATCCTGTTTCTCATTATAAAAACATGCATATGCATTGGCCAGGGACAGGCTATCTCCACTAACAATCAACATCTATCTGGCCGCTCTATACAACATTCAGATTTCTGTCTGCTTATCTCTTCGCATGTATGAAGCCACAAATGTCTTTTTATTACATTGCACTTACATGTACAGCATGCATGTATCAGGTTTTCTATCCATATATACGTCGTAATGTGTAGAGGCAATTTGTTAATTTCTTTATGGAGCCTATGATGTGTACATACATGATGCACTAATATGTGATGGCACGGTTTAAAATGTCTATCCAAATCTTGAGCATGTATCACTGAAGTGTCTTATACTTGGTATTATTGGTGTGATATTATTACAGAACCTTGCACATTAGACACTGCTTATCTATAGTTGATAGAAGTTCTTTTATTGAACGTTTGTGATATGTTTTAGGTACATTGCAGTCATCAACAAAAATCATTTCATCAACCACTAGGAAGGTGATACTGCACTCCACTTGGCTGCCAGAAAACCTTTCTGGTTGGACTCGATTAATGAGGATGATAAGGCCACCTGTGTTAAAGCACTCCTGTCCCATCCTGGTATTGACATCAACATCAAGAACAATAAAGGACGTACAGCCATGATGGATGCTGGTTACAAATCCCTTGGAACGTTGAAACCATGCATGGACTTCCCTGCTGATTCCTATGGAAAGGTCGTGTTATGTGGAAATTCTGGTGCTGGAAAGAGTACACTGACTCAGGTAAAGAGAGTAGTGTTATATTACATGTGATATACATGGAGCCTCAAACACATGTACTGTGTTTGTCATTCACTGTATACTTGTACTGTACATTTACAAGCTTCTCTGTACTCTATATGCTTGCCAATGTGTGATTTTTAAGTGCATATACATGACCATGACTGTCTCACCCTTGACACGGACCCTTGACCCTTGGTTGTATAGCCTATTGTACCAAGGAATTTGACACCACACATACTATGTCGGCATGAGGTCTACATATAATTAGTGTGTTCTTGTTCTTCATTATTGCCTATCATCTTAACCCCTATGCATTATTTCTTCAAATTGAAGGCCATCATCAACATTTCAAAACCAACAGCAACTCGTTTGGTAAAAGTAAGAACATATGGGGTTGTATTCGGATTCAATGAGATGCTCAATGGCCTACATGTATGGTTCCCAAAGATTAATAGCACGATACAGTATGTGCAAAATTAAACCTTACCATTTCATAATGTGGAGGTCAAGGTGTACAAAGGTAAGGCGTGTCTGACACTGGCTGTGAATGTGCAACTAGATTCAAAGTTACTCATTTCTCAGCAAAGAGCAATTACCTAACACTGTTAGAAAAAGAGTTCTGTATGAGTCTCTACAGGTAGAACAAAACACCATGGGAATGAGAAGATGATGGCATGATAATAATCCTGTTTTTTGTTGTTGCAACAATTTGCTGGTGGCTAATTTGTACAGTATGTTATATTTTCCCAAACACGATTGACCCCCATATTAGTTGCTACATGGTATTATCTAGGGATGGATCTAGACGTTCAATGAGGAGGGTTCTAAAATAAATAATCAATCATTTGAAAGGGCCTACATATGTACATGTACCAGTGCTGTAATAATCCCCATCAGGTATGGAGGCCCAAGAAACTGTGCCTTGACTTGTGCAATCAAGGCACCAAAACTGGTTTAAAATGTACTAAGAAATGCCTTTTCAATACATGCATCATGAGCCATTAAGATTACTGACATTTTTATGGTACGTGATCAAGGTTGTTTACATTAACGTTTGTGAGTATCATCCTAAGAATAATTTCATTGGTAGTGTACCTGTATGGATGCTATGTAGCATTTACAGGTATGTTTGAAATTATGCTGGGTGTTGCACGAATGAAGACAAGGTTTACTCCATATTAAAACTTGTTTTTACACCCTACATGTACATGTAGGCAAGATAAAAATAAAAACAGATCATTGCATAATTTCATAAAATATTAATATGTTGGTGATGACAGTATGCTAATTGAATTGAAACAATTATAGTAATACATTATTGCAGTTACTATAACAGATTCGTTAACTCATACTGACCCCTGAAAAGTTAGAACATTCTAACTCACCATTGAAGTTTGAAGTTAGTTGATTGAAATCATTAACCCGTTATAGCGTACTTTTAACACTGGTTCTGCGAGAATTGGACTTTTTACACCTATTTTATTGAACTCAGATATTGGAAAAATAGTCAGAAATACTATGTTGATATTTTCTGCACAGTTCAACTCTGTACACAATGTTTGGTGCTATTACTAGCTTCTTATGAGCCTCCATTGCAATACTGCATCAGTTAGAATTTGCGAGGGTAAGAGCGTCTCAAATAAAGTACATTTTTTCCTAGTGTGTATTTTTGGCTCAAAAACGGTATATTTATTCTCATTTCTATCAAATAGATGGAGTTCGTACAAATTTTGGCACTAACATTTTGTGCTAGCCTGTTAAACAACACAACAATCACCAAGGGTCTCTGTGCCTTCTTCCCGTACTAAAATACACGCACAAAAGAGTTAATAGTACACAAAGAAAAATCACTGCTAAGTGGTAGCCATATGTTCTTGAATGTGCCTGATCTAATCAGGCTTGTTCACAGTCTTCTTGATAAGCTCATTGGTGTGCTCTCTCGACGTGTTACCTTTTTTGAAAGATCTCTAGTTCAACTTTGGCACGGGAACAATTTAGTGCAGTTTGTTCCAGTTTCACGCGGGTCCCACGGTTTAATATTTGACAGAAAAAGTACTCGATTTTGACGGAACCGGTGTTAAAGACTAACAACTAATGCTGATTAATAGTACGTGTTGATATAACCTTTCAATCAACTGAAAAGGAACTATTGATTTTAAAAGGTCTTGATTAGTTACATAACTGTTGATTATCATTTGTTTACATCAAAATAATTTGCTTAGTTTTGTAAGAATTATTATGTGTTTAAAAAAATCACCCACTAACAGATATTAATACTGATAAAAAAATTTTAAACCATTGTCTTCATTTGTGACACCCTGTATAACATTGCCTGTGCACGTGTCCTTCATTTGCTGCCGGTGACTCTGCAGGGAATAATTTAACCGGTATCGCATCGCATTTTGCGATGTAGTTTTTATAAGGTGCGAAACAACTTTTTTAATTTGTCGTAGAAAACTGCGATGCGAAGTTTGAATGTTTTTGAATGCGCCATTAGTATCGATCTACCCACGCGTGCAGACACGTGAAGAGAGTGTATGTATGGTACGACGTTGCAAATAATTTCATCAGTGTGATAGTACAGACTTACATGATATCGACACTATGTTGGCAAGTCTGACCACTGTACAATAGTGGCCAAAGGAATTAGAAAGTGTTGGTGAGTGGTTGTGACAGGATGAATCGGGACAAAAAGTCTCCCATGGTCAATCCACCTCATTTGACAAAGCAGATGGACAGCACCTCTCAGATTTTGATGCAACTTCCCATATATAGTTGTCTTCATATAAGAAGACATTTGACCATTTATCACTTTAATAACCTTAATGGTTTAGGAAATACGCATTGCTGAACAATTAACCACGTTACTGATAAGCTCAACTTTGAAATGCCTTATCTTTATCCCCACTTTGAACATAGTTGCATGTTTGACATCAAATCCAAGATCTTAGGATTTACAATCAATATATGATATGCATTTTGGAGGGAAGTCAAAGGGTTAAAAATTAAATCAGTTTATAACAGAGATTTCACAAATACTGTATGAAGAGCGTTGATAGTCACCACTTTTGTTTTACCAGTGTGGATACAACATTGAACTTAGTGTTTTTGCAAAATAAAAATGTTGATTATGAATAACCCCTGAGAACCTCAAATGGTTTTATGTGCAACTGCCATTTTGAGTGGATTTAACAATGTTTGGCTAAGTGGGTTACATAACATTCCAACCTCAGCAATCAAAACTATAATGTAAATTTACATTATAGTTTTGATTGCCGAGGTTGGAATGTTATGTAACCCACTTAGCCACACTTATTGTTAAATCCACTCAAAATGGCAGTTGCACATAAAACCATTTGAGGTTCTCAGGGGTTATTCATAATCAACATTTTTATTTTGCAAAAACACTAAGTTCAATGTTGTATCCACACTGGTAAAACAAAAGTGGTGACTATCAACGCTCTTCATACAGTATTTGTGAAATCTCTGTTATAAACTGATTTAATTTTTAACCCTTTGACTTCCCTCCAAAATGCATATCATATATTGATTGTAAATCCTAAGATCTTGGATTTGATGTCAAACATGCAACTATGTTCAAAGTGGGGATAAAGATAAGGCATTTCAAAGTTGAGCTTATCAGTAACGTGGTTAATTGTTCAGCAATGCGTATCTCCTAAACCATTAAGGTTATTAAAGTTATAAATGGTCAAATGTCTTCTTATATGAAGACAATTATATATGGGAAGTTGCATCAAAATCTGAGAGGTGCTGTCCATCTGCTTTGTCAAATGAGGTGGATTGACCCCCATATCTTTTGTGCTCTTTGTGCAAAGCATGTTGATCGCCTCAAAGCGATCAGAAACTACAGCCCTGCTTTCATCAATGGGCTCGTCGGAAGTGCCCTAAAGAAAGACAATGTGGCAAAGCACAAGAAGTTTGACATGCACGGCAAGGCTGTAAATATGGAGCTACAATCAACCCGAACAGTCAACTCTATCTTGACTTCCACTCCGCTCGGAAAAACCATAGATATTAGAGTAGAAGGATTGGAAACGGAGCAAGTGAGCCATTGAGCCCTGTACATTGCAAAGCGCGGACTCCGCGATGGTGCTAAATCGATGAAGTGATGCCTTGCCCCTCTTGAGAAGAAAGTAAGTTGAGAGCTTAGTACAATCTGATAAAAGAATACGATAGCACAAAATGCGTACATTCGGGCAAACTTATTGCCATATTTATAGCCCTTTTAGAACCCAAGATACAGAATTTGGAGGGCATACAATATTTTTAACAACTAACCAATACAACTCCCCTAAACTTTTCTTTCTTTATAAACAAGTAGCGTTGCCAGATGCAGCACAAAACTTTACATATGGTGAGGTGTGTTGAAGGCGTTTAGGTTAGAGGATCTTGGAGTAACTCCACATTTTACGTTTTTGACATCGCCATGAACTAACCGACAAAACTACCCTGGTTAAGCTTTTATCTCTATTCGAACACTTGGTTCAGATAGCTACATCAATTCTACGTACGGTAGTAACCATGTGCTAAGTAACTAAGCTCTGTGTGAAGTCGTGAAAAAAATTCAAAACGAGTGATTCATTTTACTAATGTCCTAATATTACCAGGGATTTGTACTTTGAAGGCTATTGACAACCATTCCCACAAGTTCCCAATCTCATTGCATGGGTTTGCTTTGTTACCAAAATATTGTTTTGTGTTACCAAAATATTGTCTACAAGGATTGAATAATCATTTTTCCATATCCATGTCTGTTTCACCAAAATGTATAAAAGGACCTGGCCACAAGTTTCAGCTGCACTGTCTAACAAAGCAAAGTGTCTTCCAGTGAAGATGCCACTCGCAGCAAAGTAATTGACATTTTTTGTTTAGCTGGGTTATGGGTTCCACGAAAGGAGCTGTTGCATTACAGCATGCTGCCATTTCAAATATGATAAGCGGTCTGAGTACGAGGAACATCGAGGAGTCGGCATGTGAAGCAGTGTTAATTGAGCCCGTTTCCAATCCTTCTACTCTAATATCTATGGAAAAACGTTTGTGTCTGTAACGACAGATGAGTCAAATCATGTTGGCAAATTATTCAACACTGCCTACATGGAGGCCAAGGAGCAAATGCCCTTCACCAAGGAATAAAAAGTGCTATGCAACTGAACCGAGTTGCTAATGAACTTAGACTTTGCGTAGCAAAATTGCTATGCATTTAAAAAAAAGTAAATTATTCGCTGCTCTGTCTCACAACCTAATAATATATGCATTGTCTATAACAGTAACAAGTAGGGAAAGAGCAAGATACCTGGACTTTCTAAAGGTATCAAGAACGAAATGTGAACTTGGAGGCATTACAAATGCATGAGCAGTGTGTCGCTCTTTTGGAAATATGATCAAATTGACACATTTGCATTGAATTTCAGTGAGTAATAGTGAACAAAACTGCATCAGATTCCTTTTTATCAATTGGGTTACATTCAACACCACTTAAGGGTTTCATTGAGACAATTAACTCTATGCTTCTACATGCATTTAATTATTATAACTTGGTTCACATTTTTAGACGCCTCCCTGTTGGTAATAGTTGGAGAGTAACTTAAGGTTTATTTCATGTTCACACGCAGGATTTTGCCCAATGGAGTGAGAGGAAATGCTATCCAGCATCAACATGTAAATTTTCTTCACAATACTTTGGCAAATCGCCTGTAAATGTTCTTTTCTAACTTAGGCCCATCTACTACTTGCAAAGTTGCAGTGTAAATTATTACTGCATTAATATTGGGCAGTGTGCACATGCATATACATACTTCCTACTATTTTTAGGAATTTGGTGATTGTAATACAAGGCACTCACACTGAACAAATTATTGCATTTCTGTATATTTCATAATGGGCAATGCTGGTATCTATGTACCATGTCATTGAGGGCATTAATCGTGACAAGATACAATAGAGTGTCTGCTGCATTGGTCCCTATGCTATGCCTAAAACCAAGTGCTGTAGAAACTACCACTATGAATCAAATGGTCTACCACTAAGAAGTTTGCACTAGAGGAATGGATTTCCTTTTCAATAGTGCCATGTTTTTTTCATCATGAAGCAAATGTTGTTCATTGACTCCCGGAAATAGGTTTCAGAGCCCAATGGTTTGGTACTGCCAAGACATTGGCTTACTTTTAGAGTACAAGACAAATCTTAGAGCACATAAATTTAACAATGATCTCTGTGTTGCATCATTCTATGTACATAAATGCACAGTTGGCATTATGACTTACAAATTTCATTTCTGTAGCGTATCTTAGGAAGGGAAGAAGTTGTAGAACCTCTCACTGCTGGGATCATTCCCCATCAAATTGACAGTCCCTATGGCAATATGGTTGTCTATGACTTAGCCGGACACCACCAATACTTCTCGAGCCACTCTGCATGTCTGGAGGCCATCTCACGCAACAGTCCAGCCATCTTCCTCCTCCTGCAGGACCTAAGGAAGAATCCTGAGTCCATGACTAAGGAGGTATACTACTGGTCCACAATGATTGATGGTGTGTGTCACAAGAGTCCCCAGCAGTCATCAGTCCTAGTAGTGGGCACACATGCTGACCTACTAACACAAGAGCAGCAGAAAGAGAAAATGAGCCATCTACAGTCAATTGCTAAGATGGCTATTAGCCACCAAATATTAGTAAATGTTTTAACATTAAACGTGACAAAGATACATAGTGGAGAGATGGATAAGTTTAAAGCCCTACTGTATGGAATAATTAAAGATGTCTTAAGTATGTCTCCTCCAATTCCCGTGACGTGTCACATGCTTCTTGCCTTCTTGAAAGAAAGGTTGCCTGATCTTGAAATGGACGCCATATCCCTCTCTGACCTCATGGTACATCTGAAAGCTGATCCAGATAAGCTCATTGATCCTGATAGCTCTAACATCATCCCACTTTTAGAGATTTTATCAGAGAAGGGTTTGATTCTCTTTATTCCATCTGAAGACCCACTAAATAGCTGGATAGTCCTTCACAAAGAAAGCATTCTTAAAAAGGTCAATGGAGCTTTGTTTGCTGATCCATCTCTGAAGGAGTATATCCGTGTAGCTAGCAACACTGGAATAGTACCCAAAGCAGTTATTAAGAAAATATTTCCCAAATACAACATTGAAATGTTAACTCAGTTTATGATTCACTTTGAGCTGTGTCAAACAGTAGACCTATCCCAAGTGGCCACAAACATGGCACCCGAAGGTTCTTTCAGGTCAGACCTTGGTCCCCTCTTCTTCTTCCCAGCTCTTGTCAATGTTGATAGGCCAAGTAGTGCAACAGTTCCCAATAATAGTTTCCGTTGGTCCATGATTGTTAAGTCTGCAAATCAGTTCTTCACCACACGCTGCCTTCATGTCCTTCTTCGAAGACTGCCCTCTGAGTTTGCATTACCAGCAGTACTGGCCACACCCCTACACTCCCACCGCACTCCTAGCTGCGATGTGTGGAGCCGAGGTATTAAATGGCTTAGTGAGACAGGGGTGACCACCATTGTAGAGATGAGTGAGTCATTCCAGTCCCTCTCATTGGCTATGTCCTCCCATGACAAGACTGACCACAAGTACCTACAATTGGTACACTCTGTTCTAACAGTCAATAAAAATACCTGTGCGGAGTTCTGTCCTCATTTGGAGGTGTTAGAGGTTATCTCCTGTCCTCCTGAAGCCAGCTCAGACCATTCTGATGACACTCAGGTAGAACTGTCCTCTTTAATAAAGGCGCTTCTTGAAGGGGATAAAAGTATTGTTGATGTGAAGCGTAAGAAGTATGCGGTAATAGAAGAATGGACAAAGAAACATGTAGAGCCATGTCTCTCATACCTTGTTGGAGGTGAGGCTATTGTTAGGTGTGTGACATGCAATTAACCTCTCATTTGTTTTGTAGTGTCTCCTATGGCTCCCTCCTCTTCTACCCAGCCCATGTCAAAAATGGTTGGTCTATTCATGACACAATTGGAAGGTTAGTTATGAAACTGCATGTAGTGGTGCGTTTTGGAAGATTATTGAGGAGAACCCCATGTGTTGCGGTTACATGTCAATGCCTCTTGCTGAGTATTGTATTTGGAGAGTCACATGAACATGATATACAGTGTGGATATTTTGTAAATCTGGAGAAGTCGTATATGGTAATTTTGTGGATGTGCACTTGTGAGAACCCATTAAACATTAACAGAACTCCAGTTATCTCCAGTGGTTAAAAATTACAGGTGCAATCTGCTTGAAGGGTTAGTCCTGGATGATTGATGTAAATCATGAATCTTCAAAGCCCATACATTCATATCACCAGGGGATTCATGCTTGCCATGGCAGTTTAGTTTTCTCCATGGTATTTTTCTGTCCTAACCATTTGATAGTTTCCTTGTATCCCTCTATCCAGGAACACCCACTTTGATGGAACTATTATCCTTCACAGATAAGAAAGTGAACATTGCTGAGCAGATTGGAGTTAACTATTTAAAATTTGGAATATTTCTGCTGAAAGACAGTGATGGAGTCATTGTGAAAGCATTAGAGAAAGAACACTTAAAGAATGCTGAAGAAATCAATATGGCCATACTGCAACGATGGCTTCAGGGAAAGGGTGTGAAGCCAGTGACTTGGTCAACTCTGATGACTGTACTACAAAATGTTGGAATGTGAAAATGATCCCTGGCTCACTTTAAACATGCACTGCATAGATTAAAAATATAGTAATACATGTGCGTATATTGCGTGAATGCTGTAATTTATACATGCTATAATAAACATTCTGCAGTTACATGTGAGAACCTGCCGGTCATGACACATAAAGCAGGACAGGGTGTGGGACAAATCAATGCGTTTAGGGTGCACTGAGAATACTGTTACATATCTGTCTCTAGCTGTGTGGGTCGATGTAGGTAAAAACCCATGACCAGTGAAGATCATTAATCACTCAAATCCAGTATAACTCTGCGATCCAATTATAAGTACTGCAGAGGTTAGCAGTGAACTGTCGTGGAGGGACAGGGCTGCAGAGTTCTTCCATCCCCTACCACTGGGTGTGGCCTGTCAAGCAGGCATGAAGCAGCTGGTGTCAGGAGCTGTATTGAGGAATACTGGATGGTCTTGGACGACGGGCCGGCCGTTTTGTGTTCCGCAATTGGAACTCCCAGTCTCTGAAACACCGATCTTAAGATGAACAGATAGTCGCTGCACTCCGATGAGTCTGGTGCTCCGAAAACAAATAAGTCATCCAGGTAATGTAAAGCCTCTTGCACCCCCTCATTTCTGCAAACCCACGCGTCAGGGTCTGCCACTGCGTTGAAAATCTTGGGGGCTGACCTCATTCCGAACGGTAATACTGTGTCCATAAAATCCGCTCCCTCGAGCTGCATTCCCAGCAACCATCGGTCCTCCGAGTGGACAGGTACGCCGCTTTGATATTTATTTTTGCCATCAGAGTCCCTCGGCCACGCCGAACGACCGACTCAGCTGCCTGGTCCACCGTCGCGTACTTAAGGGCGCACAGCTTTTTGTCGATACCACAATTGACACTGGCTCCCTCTGGTGAGGAAAGGTCCAAAATTAGCCTACACTTACCTGTCACTCCCTTCGGTATCACTCCAAACCGGCTGATCTGCATCGTTTGTGACCACGGTAGACACAACGGTCCCACCACTCTTCCCTCTGAGCACTCCACTGCCAGGTACATCCGGATGACTTGGGCATGTTCGCGAGCGGAATGCATATTTCTGGTAGCACTCTAGCAACAATTTGCACCCTGTATTGGCGGTTGCTGAGACAACCACATGAACCTCAAGTACAAAGGTCTTACTGAACTTCCTATGCTGATGTAGTGAAACTGTAGCAACCATAAACCTATCAATATGTAGTGCTGTGTGTGCAATTTTGCTCAGTTACTTTTTCCAGAATGGTGCACGATTGGCAGATGAATTTTGGGGGAGTCGGTTCGAACGGCCATTTTTTGATGTAAAGGTTTTTAATCCTTACGCCCGCTCGAATCAAAAGACTCCTTTATCTGCATGCTACCGTAGCCATGAAAACGAGAAAAAGAGGAAATATGACCAACGTATCCGTGAAGTCCAATATGCCTCTTTTACTCCACTTATTCTCTCTTGCACTGGTGGCCTTGGGCTCAAGCCACAACAAGCCATAAGCGCCTGGCCTCTCGGCTCTCTGCTAAATGGAACCAGACCTATAGCTTAACCATCATGTGGTTGAGATGCCGCCTTGCCTACTCGTTACGGCGAAGTTCAGTTATGTGCAGTCGAGGGGCACGCTCTCACCTTGGTCATTATATGTCTGCTACACAAACTCCTCTTGACCTGGTGTCAAGAGAAGCCCTCTTACTTGCACAATAGATTCTCATATTTTATTTCCTATTGTTTTTTTTTATTTACGTGAATATATGGTATTGTATGTGTTAGTTGTAGTTATTATTATACTATATCGAAATTGTTATAACAATGCCTTACGAATGGTACAAGCTATCGACGTCCTATTTCAACACTTTATACTACACCGTTCTGTATGTAAATTTATATCTTGGCGTCTTGCACAAGCTCCGTGACGACGTTACGAGACCCGATAGACCACGGGGTTCCAAAACGCACATCTTCAAGTAGGAGCGTCCAGATCGTTTTAAATTCGGTATGTACGTAGAGGGCTCGTGTCGCTATTGAGGTATTCTTTTCGTTAATTTTTAATTTATCCGTTACGGAGATACAGCTGTGCAAAGTTAATGCACATTTCAAGCTCGATTCGCGCCATTATTGTACACAACGCGCGTTCCATACTCCCAATCCACAATAAACTTTCTTTGTTCCGCCAATTCTCCACCCATACTCCGCCTAAAACTATGGCTGTTCGCATCACAAGAATGCTTGTCGCTTGGCAATACGACACCAAATTAACTGATTTGAGTGAATTGTTAATTGCAGTAATCTTGCGCCTCCCGCGTCACAGGTGGCAGAATTCAGCACGGCGCGCGTAAGGCTACGCACTTGCATCATCATAGACTGTAATAAAGCTTTCCTATTTGCCGTAGCCCTTACAAAAATTCTTGTCACGCCCACTCAACAATGATTAGGTCTGTTATTTCTCACACAATCTTCAGGCTCACGCATAGTTCATGAGCATCAGTGCACTCATGCTGGCTTACACACCTTTATGCATTTGTGCGCACACTTGCATTGTTGCGTATATAAACCTGCACATAAATGTATGGCAAATTCTTATGCACAAGACTCACGTACAGTACTTGTGGCACACGATACCCAGTCTGATGATGATGACACACTCTCACACCACACATTGTCACATGCATGTGCATTCTATTCCATTTAACTGTGCATTCTTGAGAGGCGTTTATGTACTGAGCTTCTGTACTTTCTTAGTTTAATCCTCGGCATTGTTGCCTGTAGAAGCATTCCTAATATAAACTCCTCTCTGTGCAGGCTGAGTTTCCCATATAAATGGTTCTTCCTACATGGCATAGAGCCCTCCCATGTACACAGGTACATGTATGTGTAGGATTGGCCCACTGTACCTGCATCGTGTCCCTAAACGATTGGTCCTCTATATGTGCATCTGATCCCCATGGGGTAGGTCCTTTTAAATGCAGGTACATCATGTCTGGCCCTATAGGATTGTTCCTTTGTACATGCATTGTGTCTCCATATAAGGATTGGTGCTTAAAGTTTTTAAGTTCCTAAGCACTCACACCATCTTTCTCTGGTCAGTGGAGAAACGTGTAATAAAGCTTTCCTATTTTACATATTGCTCATCTGCTCATCACTCTTTATACACCTCTCCCCCTCCCCCACCCCCACCCCCCTCCACCCTCTCCACCCCCCTCCACCCTCTCCACCCCCTCCCCCACCCCCACCCCCCTCCACCCTCTCTACCCCCTTCCCACCCACACCCACCCCCCAGCTACATGTATGTGGCATGTGTATCACGCTGCAGTAAATTTGGTCTCATTTTGCCCACGCAATTTTTTTAGCTCACAGAGTACATGAACATGCCCTACGATAGAGTTTAGGTACGGGTGTAGTAAACCAAGTTTAATGCTCATGACCAGTCTATGGCATAGTATTACTAAGCTATCTATAAGTACTAGGTACAGTTAATGTCCGTTGCTAAGGCTAAGATGTAAGCATGTGTTTCTACAGATGCATTCAATGAATGATCCTAATCAATTCTAAGTATTGCTTCTTAGTTAATTATTGCACGTGCACACTGAATATGTACATGTATGCATGTATTTCACTACTGATTTCAATGAATACAAGTTACACATATGTGTATGAAATCTTACTCAGTGGCGATAAATCTGCCACTTTTAACATAATTGGATAGTGAGGTTGTTTGTACTCAACAAACATTTACTCCGAACTACAGTCCATACGTGATAGCAGTGTTGAGTTATAGACATGACCTGTTAAAATGACTATTGTTGTCACAGCTCTAAGATAAACTGCTGCACCTTGGATACACAAAGTGGGATCGTTTCCGCACACACCAAAATCATATGTGTCAAAAATGTTTGGCTGCCTCAAGAAAGCCACGGCGCAGTCACTGTACGCTAAAGAGGTGAAGGTGCAGATGTGTGGGGGCGTGCCCACTTTGCACCAGGCAGGGGTACAGGAGATGCAGCAAGGCTGGAAGGGGCAGGTGGAGCCGTGGAGACAACAGCACGGGTGCGCATCTGCGGGGATGGTTTCCACACATTGCTTGATGTCCATTTTGGTCAATGCAATGTATATCAATTATTAGTATTCTAGCATAACAAAATGAAACGCTCAATCTAAAAACACATTAGCTAGCAGTGTGAATCATTGTATGAGGTTGTGCTACTGATATGTACATGTAATCACAAATTACTATAAACAAAGAAAAACAAACTGCTAAAGCTGGAACTGCTGTGCATCACAAATGTAACACAATCTACGTGCACATACCTGTATCTCTGATGGAGCAGGAGTGGCACCCTTGGAACCCGTTGCCTGCATATGGCAGTCTAGGATCAAGGAACATTGTGAAGTGGGCATTGTGGTCTATGAACACCTCCTGTCAAGAGATGATAGCAGACAAAGCCATTCAGGTCATGTTGTAATTAGCAGTACACCAATAAAAAAGGCATCAACCTTTTTGGTCTTGGGATCAATCTTTTTCTCCCAACCTAGAAGGCAGGGACCAGTCAGTGTGTGCAAAGCTGTTTAGAATAGCAACCAAGGTCTCCTTGTGTTGGAATGTGGTGTAAACAGAGTGGTCACTGCGAATGGCTGCACTAGTCTAATGGCCTCCGGATTGGACATCAAGGCATTGTTTTGAACTTTCTACATGTGTATAAGTGTAGAGAGGGATGCTCACATCACACACATCATCTGCAAGTGAAATACAACTCACTTGTGCATATTGGTACAGATCAGGCCTTGTAGTACATTTGAAGCCTGGTGTGTTTCATGGTTGAAGGTTATACATAGCACTGGTTCTCCCATCGATTATAGCTGCTCAAGCTTCCTCGTTCAATGGTGTGTCAAGAAATTCAACAGCCCACAGGTGGAATACATGATGTATGTATACATGTGTGTGTCTACATCACTCAAAATGATTACATGTGCTAACATGCCACAACTTTGCTTCTAGAATAGTCCTACTGTATTTTGTGGGCCTTTCAAAAAAATGTTCAAAATGGAATGACTGTTTGCTACTCAAATTGTAGCTACCTGCATGTAAATACAAAGGATTGCAATAATCCTTGACTATTTTCATCACACAAGGAAGCTCACCTTTGCAATATCTGGTCCAACTCCTCTGCAATAAATAACTGAAGGTAATCCAAGACAGGCACAGTCCCACATCTACCGGTGTATATGTTTTCTTCACTACTCTGGGCAACAGAAGAGCTGTTCTCTTGACCCTCTGCATGGGCATGGCCTGCACACAGCTTTACAATGGGGTCACACCTACCTGCAGCTTTCTCAGCAATGGCGGTCGCATGAGATGGCGCCAAGCCTTGGCCTGGTTAAATTACCGCCTGCTGTCTCTTACATGAATTGAAGCACTCCAAAGGAGGTAGGCATGCCTCCAAATGGTTTCTGAAGTACTTTGTGATCTGTAGGTTGTAAGATAGTGTGAGACTGACAGTTTCAAATAATAGATAGTAAATTAAAAAAGTATTTTTGCCTGTGTAGAGAGCCTGGAATGTACAAGGAACATCAGATACCTTCATGCATCTAATACATTCTGTCTGTCAGTAGACCATAAAATGATAGCTACATATGTAAATATTTACAAAGAACCCTGTGACTCACATTTCTCCACCAGAAGGCTCGCTCACAATAATAGCAGGGGCTGCTGATTCATTGTTGTGTGGGAGATCTCCACTGGATGGTCCTTCTTTTGGCTCACCAGGGCTTGATGACACAGCAGTGTCCATGCCCAGATGGCCATCCGAAGCAAGGATAGAACTTGGGTCTGGAGCTGTAGAAGGGTCAATCCAACTATTGTGAGCAGTTGTGCCTCACGTCTTCCAATGTTGCTCCAACTTCTCATATATGTTGGTCTTGATATGAATGTGACTTTTTCTATTTATTGAGTTAATAACGTTAATGGTTTACGAAATACACGGCACAGAAAAATCATTTTGCAACATTGCACTCTCATATATTGGCTGGAATTACAATTGACAGAGGAGTTTTTGGCATCAAATTGAAGGCTATGATCAGTAGAACTGATCTATGATGATTATTCTTGGGGTGTGGGTAAAGGGTTAAAATTTTAGCAACTTCGAAGCACCTTTTGCAATATAGAGGTGTCTACCACGTGAAACACAAGTTTTTTATTTCACAAAGTGAAGGGACTATCAATCTCAGTGTTTTTCAGGAATAAAAAGTCTTTGTATTGAAGAACCATGGAAGGTTTTATCTGAGAGCGCCATTTTGTTTCATCAAAATTCTGTTTTGTTTACATACGTTACAAGCGGTGTTATGTAAGCTGTCTTACCACAGCTGCCCACTTGTTAGTATTCCAGCCAAGATATGAGAGTGCAATGTTGCAAAATTTAATTTTCAGTGCCGTGTATTTCGTAAACCATTAACGTTATTAACGCAATAAAGTCACATTCGTATCAAGACCAACATACATGTATATGAGAAGTTGGAGCAAAATTGGAAGACATGAGGCACAACGTACTCCTGCTCACAATAGTTGGATTGACCCAGAAGCAATCAAAGGTGAACCCATATGTTGGCCTGCAGTCAGACTGTGCACCAATTGAAGCCCCTACAGAAAAAAGGAATGAATGTCATTTGAATTGAGCAGGGTCCAGCTGGTTAATACCCTCAGGAGGTGGATCCAGCGTGTTATTACCGTCAGGGGCTTATTGGTTATTATCTTCAGGGCTGGGTCCAGTTGCCAGTTGCACACTGACAGCGTTATTGTACCAGTAGAGTCAATTGGAAGTCTCTTCTCAAGTGCAATGGTCAGAGTCCTCAAAACAAAACAGGTTATGTGTAAGAAAAGAACCTTCTGTCACCTCATGTCTCTCCTCTCCACACAAGGAACTGGTTCAGTGGTACATCCACCTTCCCCCAAAACGACCTGATTTTTCTTGCATGATTGCACACTTCAATGTTCAATATTTCAGAGGGGAGTGCCATAAAAGTGAAGGTCTGTGTTGAAGTACGGAGGGTAGGGTGTTACACGGGAGGTGGGATGAGGGAGGGAGGGTGAGGCAGAAGGAGGTAAGGGACAGAGGAAGAGGGAAGAGATAGGCAGTTTGCTGTATCAGTGCTGTGATGTTGCATAAAATGATACTCTTGGATACACATGCATAAAAGACAGTGCATGCCACAGGGCTGCACTGCATTCTGGTGTGCAGTTTAGGTACAGCTAGATCGAACTAATCCTTTCTCAACATGCAGGATTGAAATTGTTTGCCTATTTTTACTTTACCTTTCACCATGAACCTCACCTGTCCCCATCTCTACCTAATCCTTCCCTCTCACCTCAGGCCATCTTGGATTGATGGTCATTGATAACACAGTGCTGGTGACCTTTTGACCATGGTGTAGAAGTGAAGGAGCTTTGTGAGGGTGGGTCAGATGAAATTCAAGGACAGGGTTTGGGTAATGGAACCTCCAGTGAAATCCAATACAGTGAACATCTGTATGAGTTGGACATTTCTGTGTGGTCCCATCCTAATACAAACATTTATAACAGTGAGCTCAGAGAATGAGATGCATGCCAGCACAGACATCCACAGTAAGTGATGGAATACAGTACAAACGTTACTTACCATACTCAATGCTGATTGGTTCAATGTGTTATGCCAAAGATGGCCTAGCAAAAAAAGCTTGGCCAAGAAGGCAAGATTTTGGCGGCCATAATCTTGCATACTAATAAAACTGAAACCAAGACACCTATGTAATAGAGATTGACACATAAGCGATATGTACATTTTAGCTCTGGGTGATATTAATTTCATCACCACATGCATTTCTGTCTATTAGTTATGTCTAAAAAACTAGAAAAAGCACATTTTGAATAAAACCTCAACTATCTCAGGGAAGGAGGTGGGTTTGGAGATGACATTTATACCACCTAAAATGGACATCTTGATTATATATAAATTTCAATTATACAGGTGTTTAGGTTTCAGTTTTATTCAGACCCAAGATTATGGCCACCAAAATCTTACCTTCTTGGCCAAGATCTTGCCAAGAATTTTTTGCTGGGGTACAAGCTGGGATTGGATGTCCAATTGAAAGTTAATCACTACTAGTGGTAGGCTCTTCAACAACAGAACACCATCACATTGAAATTAGTACAAATTAACAGCAGCCATGTATTCTGATCAAGAAAGTGTGTGTGTGTGTGTGTTTGTGTGTGTGTATGTGTGTGTGCGTGTATGTGTCTGTGCATGTGTGTGTGTGTGTGTGTGTGTGTGTGTGTGTGTGTGTGTGTGTGTGTGTGTGTGTGTGTGTGTGTGTGTGTGTGAGGTAAAAAATGGGGTTGGTCCACTTATATGTTTATGTACATAAGATCACCTTGTGTATTGTGCTGACCTTGTCTCATACTTTATGTGCATACCTGGTACAAAACTCATACTATCATATGTATGCACTGGTGGGTAGAAGAGATGTTACATATTTAAGGACGACCTGACAATAAACAAGCTTGATTGCAACAGGCATGTACTATATACATGAAGTTGATATTATATGCATAATGTGCATCGGGTGAACATTCTATTCGGTATCGCCAAATTTAGGTCTAAGCAATCCGGCTTTAATTTATTACGTCATCGCTAGACGAAGAGTCAGTCTCACTTGATGCTTCCAAATCTGAGGACGTTCTCGCCTTTATCTTTCCTGTCCAAGAAGTTTTCATGTTCACCTGTAAATGAGGAACACAGTACCATTAATTACCTTCAACATAGGCTACGTGATGGCGGCGATAGAACGAGAAATATGGCTACACATAAGTCATCTATCTGCACAATTCTGCCACCGCCACGATCCAACAAACTCATATCGAGGGGCGCGGCACACAAGCAACTTCGAACTCTCCGAGTTCGAGAAGTTCCAGTAGACGTTCACACATTGCTGCACTTCAACCTCCGTCTTGTCTAGCAGCAAGCGTCTCCCGACATCGCTTTGCATGCTTTCCAAACTAGCCGTTATCTCGGATACTCGATCTCGTTCACATGGCTGTTGTAAGGTGTATATATAGATCAATAACAGTCATAAGGGCATACCGCAGTTTCATTCTGCATGTATACAATATGCGGACAATAGCAAGGGCTTTGCACTTTGTTTCCGCGTCACGAGGCAATCATTAATAAGCTCTGGCGTACTTTGCCTACGTACAACAGAACTGCTATGCTTAGATAACCCTCCAGAGGTTGGATAGTACTTTGACTTGGTATATACCGCCTCCTCTTAATTAATCACCAGCATCTATTAGTTAAATGATTTCATTCTTCCCCTCACTATACTCCATCACATGTTTCACACAAGACTACGATACATTAAGTAATTATGACATAATACGCATACACGTACACATAAAAGCGTTGGGAAGCCTTGATACATGCATATATATATTTAAATGCATGCATCAAGGGTCCTCCCACAATATAATATATATATATATTCACAGTCGACTCCTCAGGTAAACTTCACACACCTTCTAGCTTCTTTTGTGTATGTATATTACACGAAGACTAGCCTTGTACATGTAAAGGGACACTATTTCAGAGTTAAGTCACTAGGCCAAAAAAAAAAGATGCCTCAGTCTGGTCATGTGACAGGGGCTTTATATATGGGCTTAGCCAAAGAATATGCATCTATATGCAAGTGAGTCATAATTGGACTTTTAGTTGGGAATGTGTCAGACTAAAATTTTCAAAGCTAACATACATATGCTGTAAAACAATGCCATACTTGGTCAACTAAACCATATGCATGCATGCGGTTGTATTGCATGGAATATGCAACTACTAATAATAATCCCAGGCCACGGGCCTCATATACCCGAGTACCATAGCTTCTCAATCGGCAGTACTGCCTGACTTGCATGCAGCAATAGTGCAAGATGGTCCACAAGTGAGAAAGTACATACCCAGGCACATTCATATTGTCATGAAAACAAATTGACAAATGTATTGCACTACAGCATTTTCAAACAAAATTACAGCTCTGTTATTCAAACCGGCCCAGCAAAACATTAGCAATGTACATTTCTTGATCCCTGTATATGTTTATTTTAGATTCTATATTATTCTACCATGTATAAAGCTGCAATGGCCACTATTATCCCAAATGCCACAACATCCTCAGTTCCACTCGTAGTCCCAGACAGGACCGCAATTCTCCTCTGTGCCTTCAATATTGATCTGCATCACCTTATGTCCATGAACAGCAAGAGTATGCATTAGCGCTATGGAATCCATCATTCCCCCTATGTTACCATCAAACACTTCTTGTAGCTTCCTTAGAAGTGCCCTCCAAGCACCGTGGAAGTTTCTTGCAGCAATGTAACACCTGGAAAATGCTGGGATTTTGTTTTTGTCAAGATTAGGCAGCATTGGCCATACCCCTGTTGGATCAAAAGGTATGGGGTCACCGCTATAGCAAAACCTGCCATCTTCATCGAGAGCAAGATGCTTCTGGCATACGATTTCTTCAAAGTTATAGAAATGAGCTAAAAATGGTGGTCCAACG
This sequence comes from Ephydatia muelleri, assembly GCA_013339895.1. Lineage (NCBI taxonomy): Eukaryota > Metazoa > Porifera > Demospongiae > Spongillida > Spongillidae > Ephydatia > Ephydatia muelleri. The sequence goes on along the minus strand of JABACO010000020.1, from coordinate 3,551,936 downwards.
GCAGAGCTCCCAACACTTGGGTCAAGAGGACTGGCACCTTCACCTTGATTCATAATGCCCTGTACTGCCTCAATGGCTGTGGCGTGATCCTTAATGATTACAACGGTCCCAACTGAAGGTGCATCCCAAGGCCACTCCATTTGCTTATTTACTAAGCTTTCATCACTGAAGATGTCCTTGTCTTTAAGATCCTCAATGCATACTTGTATTTCTTTGTAAAACTGTCCAATGGTATCATTGAAAATTTCTGGATTATCTGAGTCAAGAGATATATTGTGTGGCACCTCAATTCCCATCAATACCTCATAGACATGTTGTTTTGACAGCTTTTCTAGTGTTATTCTCAGATTTGGAAGGACACCTCCTGGAAGGCTTCCTGGGTAGGATGGAGCATGCTCCTTGCTATCAATCATTGGTTTGCCTCCGATTGCTATTAGAATATTGGCAGCTTGAATCATGTGTTGCATCTCCTGCATGACTACTGATCGAATTCTTTTATATATTTCAACGTTGTGACCTTGAACAATGGAGTACATGGAAGTTAGGTAAGGGGGAATAGTGGCTAATTCCAGGTTTATTGCCAACTGCAACTGCTGCTTGAGTACTTCCACTGTACATAAACTATCCGTTGCTCTTTTACCTGCTCTTGTACCAAGTACACCATATTTAAACAATGGACGAATCAATTCTCGGCGTTGAAATTGTCTCCTAATGTACAAATTCTGATAGTAGGAATCCTTTACCTCATCTTTGACATGGCATGCTGTGCATCTAGGTGGCTGAATTCTCAGGCCATATGAAAATCTATCCCTTGAAAACATCGGTTTAGGTTTTTGTCGGAGCCATTTAAGAATCATGTTTCGTTTTGTTGGTGATAAATCCCTAGTTACAGGCATATAATTAGGATGGTTGATATCAATGCTCATTGTAAAATCCAGCATAAGGCGATTGTGAGTGATTGTAACCTCTGTGTAGTTTCCAAGGTGTATAAAGTCATTCATCACTGGAAATAGTTGCTCATACTGCTTGAATATAGGTTGTACATGATCAATCCAGTTGGGATCTTCAGGTTCTTCAAAGAATGAGAATGCAAGAATAGCAATTCTATTCATGCTTACAATAAAACCATTACTACCAAGATTTGCATTTGTATGACATTGGGTTTTACTTGTGCTGTAATTTAAAAAGTATACTTGCCCCTCAATTGGTGCTTGAGTTATAGTTATGTTGTTGCATCTGACACGCTGTGGTAACAGTCGTGGTGAAGCTATTTTTTTGTTAACTTGGAATGTAAAAGACACCAGACCATGTTCATTAGTTTTAGCACTGCTTGAAGTTGAGACTACTCCATCTATTGGTATGGAACTTGTTACCTCATCTTGAGCTACTGTCACTGTTTCATCTTCCACAGGTTTGCCATATCTTGTCAACTTTAGTTGAAGTATCATTTCCTGCATATATTCCATTCGACCGAGATATTGACGCATTGGTCGAAGGAAATGAGTTGGTTCTTTTAGCATGACTTGCAAAAGTAAAGCATTATTTGCACATGAATGTAAAATTTCAGATTTAGAATGTGATGAACCAAACGATCCATGCCCGATTGGGTGATGCTGGGACAAAATGGCTACACCTATAGTCTATTGCTGTGCGAACAACTAACAGTGGAGATGACAGTAGAAGACGATACTGCTTTTTATTAAGGATTCGATCAACAATGTTTCCAACTGAATGCCAATTTGTTTCCATATATGGTATGGGGTCACCAATAATATGAATACAGCCATTATCCATACCTGATTGTACTCCCAACCAAATCTCTCCTATGTTCCTCAAGGTGCCATACACATTTGTGGTCAATGAGTTACCAAAATCCACAGATAATCTCAATGCATTCTTGTTTATGTGGAATGGTGCTTTGAAAATCCAAGGAGGATGTGTACCACTAGCTTCAGAACATGCATCATCAATACTAAGTGGAAGAGAAATCTGTTCTACATCATGATGTGTCATCAGTCTTTCACCTGCAAAGTGTAGAGATTCATTTTCAAATGCAACTCCAATTGCACCCACCAGAGTAGCTAGATTCTGACCAACTTCATTAAAATTGAACACATTGAACGTAATAGACAGGTTTCGATGTGATTTAGCTGTTAGAGCTTTAAACTCTTGTAGCACAGGAGATCCTGCAGTATTGCCCCACGTGATTCCAGTGAGAACTGTAACAGCTTTTGAACCCATGTTTCTATCAGCCAGGGATAAATTACATATACGCCTTGTCCACATGTCCTGGACCAGAGGCATCGTCTCTGCACGGGCTTGAAATGCAATGTCTCCATTGCTGCGCACTATAGCAAGGTGTAGACCATAAATTTCACTGGATAACTGATGTTGCACATCTAGGTCAACTATCTTAGCATATGGCATGTTAAAGTTGCTCACCACTTTGCTATCAATAATCGCATCTGGAATGTCTAGCGGATTTGTTGTTAGCGCTGATGTTACAAAACAGTTGAAAAGTTTAAACTCTCCTGTTCCATTCGTGTTCCAGTTCCATTCAGATGGTGGGAGGATCAGTTCAGGTCGATTGATATCAAAGTTGCAAGGGCTGTTATTCATTGTAGCTACATCCACATGCACCCAACCAGTGAAGGTAAGCCGAGGCAAATCCAGATAGGATCCCCAAGTGACATGACTCCTGAAATACATTGTGAGATCAATTTTATTGTATGCTGTGTATAATCAAATTTCAAATACATAGTTGGATTTTTTATACATGGAAGTAACAGATGCAGATCCCTTATTTGACTTAGTTCTCACTGCATATCAATGATGGAAAACATTAAAGGCAGCAGAAATGATTATATTTGGAGTACAATTTAGTACTCCAACTCCTCTTTAACAAAGTTTTAATTTGCTCATTTCACCAAACCCTGTTCATGATTTCCTCAGCAATAGGATTGCGAATGACTGGTGAGTTTTTACAGTGCCATTTAAATGTATTGTGTAATTTAATATGTATTCTAAGAAGATGTTGCATTTCCATGATGATTTTCATAACATGCTGCTGAATGCAGAGATATGTCAGTAAACTTAAGGGAATATGGAATGGTACTATCCCAAGCTTCATGCAATATCAAATTTTGTTTTTTGTACTGCAACTGTGCAATATTCGTGCATGATTGTATTGCATGTTCTTACCACATGAGCACTAAAAACAAAGTTATGAAGAATGCTGCCATCATTGGATGTGTTGTTCACTGTCAAATTTCAGCACAATCTGTGGGAATAATAATTGTGACACTTGTAATATTACACAGCAACTTAATAATATTTTCACCATCCCAAAAATCTGTAATGCAATCCTGCACTACAATATACTTCTGTTGTGTGTGCTGAATGGCTTTTTGACATTATTAAATTGGATCTGTGAAATTCAACTATTAGGGGTCTATTTTTTTCAAACTCACTAGTTTCAAAATTAGTCTGAAAGATTCAATTTGACATATAAATATGTAGGTGTAGGTAATTAATACATTATGTCACATGATATTCCTAACCTTAAAAATGTTGTTCAGGCCTGCATTAGTTTACAGGGGAAAGGGTGAGACTGGAAAAGGTAACAACACAGTAGAAGGTCCCACCTTGATCAGATGGTAGAGTTTGTAAACATTCTAACTATACCCTTGATGCTAATGTGAAGCACATTCTTGTGATATGAGCTAACCAAAGTTTTACTAGTGGTAGGCTGTTACTCAGTTTTCAACATGCTTGCAGATGTACTAAGTCGATGGCTGCCGCAGACGTCTTCCAATTACCAATGCCTAAGGCTCAGCGCACAAGAGTTATTTTGTTCAGAATATCTCATACTAGTATCAATTTAGTTTCATGCAGGTTGTATACATGGGCGAAAAGCTATCTCAGTATGAAACCTTACTATCTCAAGAAGCCTTTGTCCCTATGAGCTTCAAATGTAATACATATGCGTGACTAATTGATTGTTTTCAAAAAGTGACACTGCATTTATAATCGACAGTCAGTTGTCTACGGATTACAGTCAAAACTCGTATCCAATGTTTCTCAAGTATGCGAGATTGAAGCGAGAATTAGTCATGACAGGTTTGGGCTTCCACTTGCTCTGGACGTACAGTAGTTACGCTATGAGATGGAAAACAACATTTTGCCCTACATGCTTGTGTTAGACACTTGGACTCACTTCTGATGCATATAAAGCATGATATTCTGTTTTTTGTGCAGTAAGTTACGCATTGTTTCACTCAGAATTAAGTTTATTTTAGCCCAAAATAAGATGACGAAGAGTTGCACGCAAGCCCATGCAAGAACAGTGCTGGTACCGAAACAGTTCCCAGATTTTATAACAAGCCTATGAGGCAAAGTAAACAAGAGGCTTGATGCTATGTTGTACTTCAAAGATTATTATCAAATTCATCCTATCCAGTTTAAAAGAATAAAACCAATAATTAAAAGTTAATTAGGCTATTATTCGCGCAAGTAAAGTTAATAACTATATGAATTGACTTAATTGGCCCAAGTTCAGGTAAAGAACAAGTTATAGTTACATGTAACTATCCGAGCACGATATCAGAGATAATATACTGGCATTGCTTTGTAAGATATGACGAATCGACGATACTCCCCCACAAACGTAAGGGTCAAAATGCTTGGAAGTCCGTGTAGGACTGCTTAAAAACCTCTCAAAGCACCATACGACCCCCAGGAAAGCAAATGCAAGACCAAAGCTACGCAAAATGCTTTCTCCCCACAAAAGGTAAATCATAGTTTTTTCTACACATAAGTCGTAACACAGTCAAGGCAAAGCTGAATAACCACATAAAAATTTTCATAGCCACATGCATCTCTATATTCACTGGGCCACCGCATTAGCTGTGTATTGCTGCTTACCTTGCAGGAGATTCAACCATAGATAATATTATCTCTGATTCGACCGAAATTTCCCCAATGCCTCACCAGAAATCCACCCCTTTTCACAAGTTCAGAGGTGCAATTACCACTACCCCGGATGCTCGCGCTGCAGTATAGCGCACGTGATTCGCTCCAGTCCCCTAACATAGATATTATAGTAATATCTATGCCCCTGCTATATTATCTCTGACTATATCAGGTCACGTAATTGCTGAGGGAAAGCCTTATTTGTATACACACATGGCATTTAACCTAGCTATTCAAGAAACTGTGAAATCTAATGTAATTCTTCGGGACACATTAGATACTGTGGAGGAAATGACCAGACTTATTAAAAAGTCACAAACGTCAAATGATATCGGGAACAGATTTGTGTGGAGTCCCCAGACCAGATGAATTTCGTGCTGACTCATATGGTTGATGTTTGGACTCGAAGCCCTGAATCATGGTCAGATGTTAGTTATCCCTATACTTGCACGTACCTGCTTTTCTCGCCAAGTCCCTGCACTAAACATGAGCTGAGGCTTACAAGAGCACTGAAGCCTGGAAATGGTTATGCATGCGAGATAGAACTGCTGAAACTATAAGTGCAGACGCTTTTAGGTTACAGCCAAGGTGCCGCGGCTGAGGAATGTGAGGCTATCTTCCAAGCGGGTACTCAGTAGAGAGTATCTATAATTTGTATTTGTGTGGTAAATTCGTCGTTCTCCGATTTGCTGAATAGACAATTGACGACTCGCAAGAGGTGCAGTGCATGCATTACTGAAAATAGTTGCATTGTAACGAGCTTAGTTATTGCGAGTTTTAGTGCTTGAGTTTGGGGTGGCATCCAGCAAAAATCTCTGACATCAGATTCTAATTATGATGGTTTGAAAGTGTTCGCTGGGTGCTTGCACTATAGTTTGCTTGGTGGTAGTGAGTAATTGGAATATTGTGTATGATGGCTGCATGATGTTGCCCCAACAGAAGTGTGTCCCCTGTCATGGGCAGAGAGTGTGATCTGCTTGTGATGGTTTCTCTGTCATGGCGAAGCGTGTACTTTAAGACTAGAATGTTCTCTGGGTGTGGTCATTGACTGAGACATAGTTTGGGAATAACTAACGTTATGCTTGAATGTGTGCAAATGGTGTATTCAAATGTGTTCTTAGACACATCAATCCAGTGGTAAAGGTCCAGGTCGCACTCCAATCACCAATTTCTTTCCGGAGGAGCCTGACACCCTGACCACCAATGGACTCTATCGCAGGGTCACACCTGATCCCTGGCAGACACATATACAGGCGCACATCAAGGCAATTAGAACCCGGTTGTGCACTGACATAGTAAGTCTGTATGGTGTTTTTCTCTCTTTCTATCTTTCTTCTCTCTTTCTCTCTTTCTTGGATGCCAAACACTACCTACGCGTGCTATCGCGCATGCTGATCACTACGTAATCTACCCTACTCAGTATACGCGGCAAACGTACAGTATACAAATCCGACGTGCGCATTCACCGCTTCAGCCGCATCTGGGAAAGACAATACGTATATAGTTTCGAAACAATGGCAACGAACAAAGTATCGGAGATCGATCAACATCCGGTCATTTAGACCTACAGTTACACTCATATACTAGTAACATACTCGTACATGTACACTTGACAACAATCATGTAAGTTGTAGTCGCGTACCCAGACCTAAACGTACGTAAGCATATTAACTAGGTCTGGGAAACAAGTTGCACGAAGTTGTTCTGTTGCTTGTACAATTTGAAGCACCAATCAAAATGCAGCTTTCGCGTGACGTCACTCGTCATTATTAGTTCGATCTAATGTCGAGTGTAAGGGAGGATACTGCTGAACTAGTGTGATTGTGCGCGCTTGTGGGAGTCTGAGTTACCCTTGATACTCGTCCCAGTCAACTCCCAGCTTTCTTCAAGGAAGGGACGTTTTTATTTGCTTGTCGACGTTTAGTATTAATCTAATTCATGCGCGGCCTCAGTAATGTTGTACGAATAGATGTTAGCGCTGAGCTATCAAGCCGCCTTCTTTGCAGCTTAATTAGGACCGGTGCACATGAATAATACGTTACAATTTTAGTCTCGCGGAACAACTTCGTGCAACCAGATTGCCAGACCATTTTACTATAATGCTTACGTAATTGGTCAGGGTACGACACTACTAGAAGCATAAATAAGTAATGTAATTAGGGAATGTCCCCCTGCAGTCTAGCGCACGCGCTCTGCGCAGCAATGTGTCGCGCAATAATTGGCTATTTACATAGCGTCTCCTGAGACTCTCCTCCTTTAAGAAACAATTATACACCTGCTACACCAGTTATGCGCACACGAATGTACAAGATACTCGCGTTATACACACTGTTTATACCACATGTGTATTCTAGTGTTATATATACAAACAGCTGCGTCCATACGCATAGTCATACGCCTTACGTATACCAGTGTATTACCGTGCATACCAAAACTGAGAATACATGCAGGCGTTATACAGTACTGTATAACTTCGATTTCCTACATGGAAAGTGCCAACCGGCAATTGTGCTAAGCTTGTTTCATGTGGCGAGATCAGTGTGATTGTCCTGCAGTGGTGAGACCGGGCCAGCCCTTGTAGTATTTAAAACAGTATTTTGGAACACGATACGCCTCTGCCTTGCTGACCTAGTTGTATTTGTATTTACATTAGTATACAAGCAAACTCACCTTTTCCTTTTCTACTTTGTTCGGGAGCTTTGCATCAGACGTCCTAGCTCAGAAATAGACAACGCATATTGTGCAAAAGAATGTGCAGCATGCTTAACGAGAACCCTGACCGCGAACTAAGAAGGCTTCAACCATTCTTTAATAACGGCGTATAAAGGTGCGTAGACTGCTCAATTTTTGGCCGGCCGACCGGCCTATTTACGCGGCCAGATATCGCATCTGTGACTTGAAGCAGCACCGCCTGATTTACACACATAAATTCATTTTTTAAAGCCATAATTATTGGTGAGGCAAATGCCAATTTGCCTCTATGCTACGCCCTGCATGATATATACACAAAACTAGACTAGACAGTTGGTATGGATTCTAATAAGTGGTAATAATTATAATAATTTACTATTTGTCAAATGGCGAAGCCCAGCGGATCAGAATTTGGTTTACAGAAGTTCTCGTCTCAGCAAAAAGGATGCCTTGAAAAGGCGTCCAGAGGCAGGTTCTTGTACCAAAGCATACTTCGTCTAGAAGGCCAGACAACACCGCGCTACTGAATGCGATGCTAGGCCTCGAGCTCTCAACCCCGCCACTAAACGCTTCTAAATAATGAAGCAATTAATTAAAGAGCTCGAAGTGCTGTTTGAATGACAACTTTGTGAAGTTTTTTTTTTCACCAAACATGATGCATTGGAATTACGTACACATACGCACACTTATACTTGCGCATTATATAGACGATATGAACTCAAGCTATACATGTACAGACTGCAAAGAGGATTAGCGCACGTACAACACGCGTCAGTTTCCACGCGACAGTCATTGGTAATGCAAACATCAGTACGCATATGCATTTATACGCAGACATATGTAGCGACTTCCTCAAGACCAGAAGGCAACGAGGCCTACACGCAACCGCGCGGTTTTGCAACACAAAACAACGACAAAACTGCTCATTTTTCTTTTCTCGTTCGACTCAAACAACAAGCTATACGTTGAAAGTGGTCGCGTGTTTTTTAAATGACATTCATAGTTGGGGTCAAATCTTCTATTTAATGGATATTATACTTCCGATTAGGGATTCTGTTTGGTGCAAACGTCTAAAACTTCTGCTCCTTGCATGCCAACATATTGGTTTCTTTTATGCACACCATTGACGTTTTTTCTCATCATCACCTTTTGTCACTAGAAACCTTTATATTATACTTTTAAATATTATACCTGCACGCTTAGCTGGATTAATCAGTTTTTGTGTGGTAGGAGATTTCAGCTCAATGTAAGACTGCTTTCCAACAACCATACAGTAGTGGTAACAGTAAAACTCTTCACAAAAGCTACACTGTATTTGGTATACTGATCAGTAATTTGCAGAATGTGAATTTGCTGATGAAGCTATTTGCTGATAAACAATGTGTACAGTGAGATACTGATCGGTAATTTGCCATAATGAGTGTACATACCAACAAGGCTGTTATTGTTGCTTCGTAACCACATACCAACAGGACTGTTATTGTTGCTACGTAACCACGTACATGTACATACCAACAGGGCTGACCACGACAAGATAAGTATCTCATCCTTTATCCAGAAAGATGTATGTAGGGTTGACTAGTGTATACAAGGGTTATGTTGACGTACAGTGAACACTGGTTCCATTCGTCGATACCTCATAGATTTTCCAGTGCTGTTACATTCAAAATCTATTAGCCCCTATAAAGAATATGGATGGGTCATTCACAAATATAGGAACCAGTATATGCACAGAAACAGTGCTAACAATATAATTATTATAATATTATATGGGTCAGTTTCCGAGAATATGAAAAGTGGCTATATATATACAAAGTTATAAAAATGCTTCACGTTTGAATCGCTAAAACTCCGTAACGGTTTAATGCTGGACGTATTGAAAATCGATCTTTAAAAAAATGCGTTATAGGTCCCTTTTCACGGAAACGATTTCAGATGCAAACATTAAAATGTCGTGCATGTCCGTCCTTCCATGTGGGTCTAAATTATCTGGCCCTCATTAATGTATACTGAAACCAAGTTGCAATATTTAACATTCATCCATACCTGCAGCTAAATTCTATATCACTCAAACGAAACTGGTTTATGCAGCAGTATTATTTAGTATACTCGAACTATTTTGAAAGGTAACTGATATCATTGTTAGAGTGAAATATGAACTGCATGCGAATCCAGTCCAAAAATAATAATACAGAACCGTTATGAAACACAAAAAGCTTACTTTGATCATCAAAACGCCAACAAACCACTAAACGCAATATCAATCAATTAATGAAACTGAAGAGCGCTATGTGCGGTTTGAATGACAATGCAAGTTCTAAGGTTGTTTTTTTGTTTTTCACCAAACATGCATTAGAATTATGTACACATACGCACACTTATACTTGTGCATTATATGACGTCAAGCTACATGTATACGCAGCGCACATACTGCAAAACGGATTAGCGCACGTAAAACACGCGTCAATTTCCACGCGACGATCATTGGTAATGCAAATATCAGTATGCATATGCATTTATATGTAACGACTTCCTCAAGGACCAGAAGGCAACGAGGCCTACATTATACTTCATCTCAGTTACATTAAATGTTGCGGTGACACAACAAAAAAGTAAGGGACAGGATGTAATGGTGATAGTTCATTTTTGCTAGCCACTTCAGTAAAGAAATCCTTCCTACACTGTACATGGAATTAAAATTAAAGTTTTAGTGAACATCCATTTCTTTTCTGTCATCCGAATCCAAAGTCTTCACACTCTTCAATGGCCTTTGTCAGTTTCTCTTTTAAAGTTTCAAATGAACTGTAGCATGGAAGGTCCAGTGTGTTGAAACAGGTGTGGGAACTGGAAAATAAAAACTCAGTTTAAAAATCAAACTTATCTTAAAAGGGTTAATGTGAGACTTGCCAAGGCAATCGTGCTGAAATTTCAGAAACAAAACTTATTGTAAAACGTCTGGTCTTCAGTGCCTTAAAGCCCTCAAACGGGATGCTAGATGTCCCTGTCACAAACTGTATGATTGAGAACTGATAAAACAAAGAAGGACTGCACATTGTATCAACTGACCTGTAGAAGTTTCAACTTCTGTTCATTTGAGTATGATGCCACTACCTCCCAAAACCATTTAATTACAGTGTGATTGGCATCGTAACCTGCATAATATGAACACTCGCACATTGTACTGTTGCAAATGAAGACCCACCTGAAGAATACTCTGTGTTGGCCTTCCAGTCTTCAAAGTTGATCTCTGGTGTTCCAGCAATCACCCATTCCAACTCACGAGCATCAAATGGGGTCAGGTGTTTCAATGGCACAAGTTCCCTGAGACCTTTGACAAGTGCTTCCATCTGCTCCTGAACACCTCTGGACAGCCTCCAGTTGACCATCAGCTTAATGTATTCCTTTTTGTTGTTCTCAGTGACAGAGATCTTTGATCCTCCTTTTTTTAAATTGGTTTCTACTATCTATGAAACAGTAGCGATAAACCGCAGGTATGCTGCACTTTCATCACTCCATACCTCGCCAAAGCATTCTTCCTCAACAGAGAAAGTGAGCTGAAGGTCTTCTGGATCATTTTCTTGGAGGTAAACAAGGCTATTGTAGAAGCTTACATCAATCCCCTCTATGTCACTCAGTGAAAATGGTCTGCACATAGATAATGCTAAGAGTGCAATGTGCATCTGGAAAGTTGGACTTTAAAACTAACATATTCAATATCGCCTTGTAAAAGTGGCGGGCAAAGAAAACATCTAGCAGCTGTCGTTGAATTATTGCACAGCCTATCACTCTGCCGGCAAATTGGAACCTGAAAGTAAAAGCACATGAAGTACATGAAGGTCAGGTGTGAAATCATATGGCTTACTAACCACTTGAGTGCATCATTGATCTGGGATGAAAATGGACTGATCTCTACAGAGTAGGATCCTTGACTTGAGTACTGAAAGAGGCCATAGTAAGGATTGAAAATCTGATGGGACAGTTTGAAGAAAAACTCCCTGGATGGTCCACCTGCATCAATCCTTACCACGTGATGTAGGAAAAAGGGTATACATGACCACATCATGTCGCTTCATGTTCTCACAACTAACCCTAATTCTCCAGCCCACTGCACCTTGAAATGGTGTGTTTGAAGGATTCCAGATGATAAATGCATTACATTTCTGAAAGCATCTGCTAAAATGTGGTCTCTACGAACAGTGGTAATTACACGATTATCTGTGGAATAGTGTGCTTGTAGGGACTGCAATTTGGTTTGAAATTGGACATTTTGGCTATCCATTGAACTCTGTGCTGGATTAGTTTGCAGCATTGGTGTTTCATCCTGTCTTGGTGTAGCTTCAGAAAGTATTCGTGATTGATTATTGAGAACTTCCAGTACAGCCCTGTGGCAGGAAAGGTATGATTAATTACTCGTACCACTTTCAAGTTTACCGCATAAAGTCCCCAAAAGATTTGTCTGTCTGCATTCTTGAAAGTAATTCCTGAGGATCAGTTGCACAAGACAGCTCACGTGCCCATATGCTGCTCATTGGGTACAAATCAAAACAAATGACACAATGAAGGCCTTGCGCTTATTAGCATTCCTATTTTACAAATCGTTGCAATTAGCTATTTAAAGATGTGTGTGTGTGTGTGTGTGTATAAATGGCAGACAAGGAAATTCAAGGTGAAGATTTCGTCAACCTTCAGTTGTCCAGAAGCTTGATTGACAGTAATGATAATTCTCAGTGTCTTTGATGCACTGTTCCTAAAGCTCAATGTGAATATTTTGCTGCACTACGATATGCAATACATGTCATTTCTCATTATTAATTCTTAATTAAGGAGTACCCATATGTAATTATCACTTTAATCCCTGCACGGTATAATATGTTGCTATTAATATATGCCTTATTTCTTGGTCACATTTCAGATATTTGCATACATGTACATGTACAAATTCTTACTCAGTGGTAATAGACAATAATTCTGACTACAATTCATTTTCCTACTGACATCATCTCTAGAGCATGAAAATGAGCTGGTTATTTACGTTTGCTAAACTGTATGTCAATATAGACATGGTACTTGTCAATCATACCTATATTCAGGGATATAGACATGGTACTTATCCAATCATACCTATATTCAGGGAGAGTGTTTGACATTGACAATGTTTCCATGAGAGTATCACAGTCTGACCCTCTAAAGAAATCAATGGCTGCAGAAATGCTGCAAAGGAACACAGCAAGACAGACCTCTTCCCTGTCCCATGGCACTGTATACCTTACCTTGCGATGCTTGACTGTTGTGTGTTGGAAGCGCACAACGAAATCTCTTCGTCAAATACACTTTATAAGTAAGATGCAACACATTACACATCGAGTACATACACAATGCAAATGTTTTTAACCTTAGAAGACTAGCAAGTTGCACTGATACCTCTGCTGAGGACTGTTGATAGTTCTGCAAAGCAACTGCACCATCCTCCCTAATGCTTACAATAGCAGCTCTGAGTAACATCAAATAATTGAATTTTTTTTAATCAGACAAAGGGAATAGAAGTGCAATGGGACTCTCTCACCTCAGCTCTGGTGTCAAAAGATTAGGGCACACCACATCAAATGTGTCAAAAATGTTCGGCTGCCTCAAGAAAGCCACAACCCGGTCACAGTACGCTAAAGAGGAGGATATTTAAGGTGCAGATGTGTGAGGGCATGTCTCACTTTGCAGGTTTGCCTCAGGCAGGGGTGCAGGAGATGCAGCATGGCTGGAAGGGGCAGGTGGAGCTGTGGAGACAACAGCACGGGTGCGCATCTGCGGGGATGGTTTCCACACATTGCTTGATGTCCATTTTACTCAATGCAGTACAGTACATGTACATAAATAATTAAAAAACTGCAATTCATTTACTGCACGCCCAAAAATGTAGCACTCTAAAAATGCAGTGTGAATCATTGTATGATGTTGCGCACGCTATATACACACAAATTTGTACAAACAAGAAAAAACAAATTGCTAAAGACAAATGTAACACGATCTACAGTACATGTACATACCTGTATCTCTGATGGAGCAGGAGTGGCATCCTTGGAACCAGCCAGGCCCTCGTTGCCTGCATATGGCAGTCTAGGATCAATGAACGTTGTGAGGTGGGCATTGTGATCTATGAACACCGCCTGTCAAGAGGTGTAGATAGCAGTCAAAAGCATTATGGCCATGTTGAAATTAGCAGTAGGTACGATACACCAATAAAAAAAGGCATCAACCTTTTTGGTCTTGGGATCAATCTTTTTCTCCCAACCAGAAGGCAGGGACCAGTCAGTGTGTGCAAAGCTGTTTAGAATAGCAACCAAGGCCTCCTTGTGTTGGAATGTGGCGTAAACAGAGTGGTCACTGCGAATGGCCTGCACTAGTCTAATGGCCTCCGGATTGGACATCAAGGCATTGTTTTGAACTTTCTACGTAGTGTAGTGAGGGATGCTCACATCACACACATCATCTGCAAGTGAAATACAACTCACTTGTGCATATTGGTACAGATCTGGCCTTGTGATAAACTTGAAGCCTGGTGTGCTTCTCAGCTCATCGTCAATACTTTGTAGGCGTTCCATACGTAGCACTGGTTCTCCCTTTGGTTCTAGCGGCTCATTAGCTTCCACATTCAATGGTGTGTCAAGAAATTCAAACAGCCTGCAGGTTCATGTTTAACACATGATGTATGTATATGTACACTGTATACATATGTGTGTCTACATCCCTCAAAATGTTTACATGTGCTAACATGCCGCAACATTGCTCTAAAAAGTCCTATTTGTATTTTGTGGGCCTTTCAAAAGAATGTTCAAAGTGGAACGAAAGTTTAGCTACCTGCATGTAAAAACAATTAATCCTTGACTATTTTCATCACACCTGGAAGCTCACCTTTGCAATGTCTGGTCCGACTCCTCTGCAATAATAATAATTCAAGGTCATCCAAGACAGGCACAGTCCCACACCTACCAGTGTATACGTTCTCTTGACCACTCTGAGCAGCAGATGAGCTGTTCTCCTGACCCTCTGCATGGGCGTGCACAAATCCTTACAAACAGGTTTACAATGGGTACATACCTGCAGCTTTCTCAGCAATGGCGGCCGCATGAGATGGAGACAGACCTTGGCCCTGCTTAAAGGACCTCCTGCTGTCTCTTACATGACGTGAACCACTCCGAAGAAGGGAGGCATGCCTTTGAATGGTTTCTGAAGTACTTTTTGATCTGTTGGTTGTAACATAGTGTGGGTCGACAGATTCAAAACAATGGATAATAAGTTTAGCTGTGTAGAGAGCTTGGAATGTACATGGAAAATCAAACATGCATTTGAAAGCCACAACATTAAAACAGTGAACATATCAGTACACATTACCTTGATGCATCTAATGCATTCTGTCTGTCAGTAGACCATAAAATGATAGCTACATATGTAAATATTTACAAAGAACCCTGTGACTCACATTTCCCCACCAGATGAAGGCTCACTAACAATTATAGCAGGGGCTGCCCCTTCATTGTTGTGTGGCGGATCTCCATTGGATGGTTCTCCCTGGGGAACACCTGGGCTTGACGACACAGCAGTGTCCATGCCCAGATGGTAATCCGAAGCCAGGATAGAACTTAGGTTTGGAGTTGTAGAAGCAATCAGAGGTTCTTGGCCTGCACTGTGCATCAATGAAGCCCCTACAGATAAAAGGAACGAATGTCATTTGAATTATCCTAATCTTGAAATTTTCACTGTTCTAACTTCTCCATTCAAGGGAAGAGGGTTCAGCTGATTATTACCCTCAGGGGCTGGATCCAGCTGGTTATTACCCTCAGGGGCTAGCTGGTTATTATCCTCAGGGGCTAGCTGGTTATTACCTTCAGGGGCTAGCTGGTTATTACCTTCAGGGGCTAGCTAGTTATTACCTTCAGAGGCTAGCTGGTTATGACCTCCTGGGACTAGCTGGTTATTACCTTCAGGGGCTAGCTAGTTATATCTTCATCAAGGGCTAGATGGTTATTACCTTCTAGGAGTTGCCAATTGCGTACTGACAATGTTATTGTACCAGTAGCGGAGTCACTTGGAAGTTTCTTCTCAAGTGTAAAGGTCAGAGTACTGCAAAAAATGATTAAATAAAAGAGCAATTTGATACGACAAACTCACGTCTCTCCTCTCCACCTAAGGAGCTGGTTCACAGGTATGTCTACCTTCCCCCAAAATGACCTAATTTTTCTCGCACAGTTGCGCACTTCAATTTTCAATAGGTCAGAGGGGAGAGCCATAAAGGTAAAGGTCTGCGGTGAAGTACAAAGGGTAGGTGTTACATGGGAGGAGGGAGAGAGGAGGGGAGAGATGAAGAAAAAGGGGGAAGGAGGAGGGAGGAGAATGAGAGAGAGGGAGGAGGGAGGAGAAGGAGAGGGTGAGAAAGGGAGGGAGAAGAGTGGTAGGGATGAGGGAGGAGAGGAAGTAGGAGGAAGGAGAAGGAGAGAGAGGGAGGAGGGAGGCCGAACTAGTCATGTTTGCAGCATCAGATAGCAGATTGTACTAATCGGTGTGATGTGATGTTGCATGAAATGATACCCCTGGGTGCACATGCATAAAAGATAGGGTACGCCACAGGGCTGCACTGCGTTATGGTGTGCAGTTTGGGTACAGCTAGATCAAACTAACCCTTTCTCAACATGCAAGATTGAAACTGTATATTCTGTTTTGTTTTTTAACGAGAATAATTCTTCACCAGTTTCTTACACTAATATGCAATGGGCAGTCTTGCTATAATGGACCACATGCTAGTACTTTTGGACCACATGCCACATCCTATTACATTTTCAGTGTGGCAGGTGCAAAATGGGGACAGGCTTAGTGCCCCCAAACCCACCCGCCCATTTTTACTTTGCCTTTCACATTCTACCTGACCCACCCCATCTCCACCTAATCCTTACCCTCTCACCTCGGACCATCTTGGATTGATGGTCATTGGTAGCATAATACTGGTGACCTTTTGACCATGGTGTGGTAGTGAGGGAGCCTTACGAGGGTGGGTCAGGTGAAATTCAAGGACAGGGTTTGGGAAATGGAACCTCCAGTGAAGTCCAGTACAGTGAACATCTGTATGAGTTGGACATACTGATTTCTGTGTGGTCCAATCCAAATACATACTTTTTAATAACACATAACAGTGAGCTCAGAGATGGACGAGATGCCAGCACAGACATCGAATACAGTGTAAAATGGCTTACCATACAACTCAATGCGGATTGGTTCAACGTTTTGGGCCAAAGACGGCACATTTGGAAATTGGATGTCCCATTGAAACTCAGGGTTGATCACTAAGAGTGGTGGGCTCTTTAACATTAGAACACCATCACATCGAAAGTAGCAGAAGTTAACAGCAGTCGTGTATTCTGATCAAGAAAATGTGTGCGTGTGTGTGTGTGTTTGTGTGTATATGTGTGTGTGCATGTGCATGTGTGTGTGAGGAAAAAAGGGGGTGGGTCCACTCTATGTTTACGTAAATCAGAACACTCTTAAATTATCTCGTACTTCATGTACATACCTGGTAACTCATACTACCATATGTATATGCACTTATGTGGTAGAAGAGATCATACATATGTTAGGACCTGACCATACACAAGCTTAACTGCAGTAGAGCTAGATGTAAGGCATGCATGATACATGAAGTACTACGTGTATAATGAGCATCTTGTGTGAATTCAGCAATTCGATTGGGCAGCCCCAACACAAGGGCCAACACAACCAGGCTTTGTATCACCGCAGACGCGAGGGAAGAGTGCAGTGGGCGTGGTTGAATCAGTTTAAAACTTACTGTCAAACCCTTCCACCTTCAGTCTCCACTTGATCGATCCAGATCTGATGCCGTTCTCGCCTTTTTCTTTCCTGTCCAAGAAGTTTTCAAAATTTTGGTCACCTGTTAGCGAGGAACAGAGTACCCATTAATTATCCATCAATGCAGGATACGCGATAGAACGAGAAATATGGCTACACATAAGTCCATCTATCTGCACGATTTCTGTCACAGCCACAATCCAACGAACTCATATCGAAAGGCGTGGCACACAAGGGTCATACCGACTTCGAGCACTCCGATAAAATCCCTGCTGTTCGGTATGTATGCGGAGTTCGAGAAGTCCCAGTAGACGTTCACACATTGCTGCACTTCAACCTCCGTCTTGTCTAGCAGCAAGCGTCCCCCAACATCAATTTGCATGCTTTCCATACTAGCCGTTATCATAATTCGACATTCAATGACGTAAGGTGTATATATAGATCAATAACCATTTCGGACATTGGTTTGTAATTAGAGAATGGAGAAAACATTACGGTATGTCTGCCAAAAAGTTGCACATATGTTTAGCGCTTTTTATTCCCATCTAGACAGTGACTAAAAAACTATTACATGAGGTTTCCCAGGGTACCAACTCCTTATTAAAAAGTACAGCGCATTTATACCCCTATGGATCGACGACGTATGTATTGATTGCGCATTATTTACATCGTAATTTATTTACATACTACGTTCGATTCAGCCGTCTAGTACGCCACAACTGCCACATTCTAGAGCTCCAAACCTTATCACTTAAGCGTGCAAGCGTAGTTCTCGTTGTATGTGAATAGCCTCTCTCTGGACGCTTTTTCTGTGAGAAGTCGTGACCTTTGCAAAACGGTCGATCAACCGCGCGAGTGCCAGGTCAATAACCATTGCAGGGTCTGTGGCTATAGGCTACAGACGGGTTCGAGGTCGTCCAATCCTAAGTACGATTGCAGTGTGCACCTTATATCTTGCTTTGGAATCATCATCAGCACTGATGTTGACCTACATGCATTTCCAAGTAAATCATATGGAGAAATTGGCGGTCATCTTGCTTTTTTTTTTTCAAATTGAATTTCACACACGTTTATAATTTACGATAAATCGGATTGATTGTGAATCTGTGCTTTATAAGATTATACCATGAACCATTCGTAAACTAAAATCAATAAGTTAATTTTAACTGTTGGACAGGTCCTCCAGTCACGCCCGCAGGCACTGCACTCCAGTTGGAACGTGGTGCTGCGCGTCATCAGTATTGCAGCCAGCCTGCCCAGGTACATTGTGTACACTTCAATCACTTAGTTTGTCTTTGCTCTTATCCCTCTCTCCTCCTTCCTTTCTTTCTCTCCTGTCTCACCTACTCCCTTTTTCCTCCTCCCTTCCTCCCCCCTCCATCCCTCCCTCACTCCCTCTCTCCTGTCCTCCTGTAGTCATGTACGTGTACACCAGCAGGGACATATCTGGCAAAATTACACATACCATTTATCCTCCCTCCCTCTTATCTCCCTTCACCTTCACCTCCTCACTTTCCCTTGCTCCTCCAGTACATTGTGATTCCAACCTTCTCAGCATGAGGAGGACAGCCCTCCTGGGGACCCACTGATCCTGAGTCGACATTAATGACATTGTCATCAGCGTATTTATTATTAAGATCATTAACCCTGACAAGTCCTTTGGCTCCTCGGTGAGTATTCCACTCAATATGCCTAGACTTTATACGGTCATACCTTGGCACTCTTCCCCAGGACCCCATGTGCATCCTTCTCCTACAACTCTCCTCTCTGCTAGTGGAGCATACTGCCCCACACATTCATGACTCCAACAAGTCAGTACAGATACAGATGTGTAGTGTATTAGCGTTGATATAGTGTACTGTTGGCCTTCTATACTCCCTAGGTACTGTTGTTTATGTTGGCCTTGGGGCCTGACTGCTACCACAAAACCCACAAGGGCAGTCCAAGGTGTACACAACCATTGTCCTGGCTAAAATGAATACAATCAAAAGCATCTTGTGAGCTGACCTTCACTTGATTGGCAGATAGTGTGGCATGTACATGAAGATTGGACTACTTGTGAGGGAGGGTGTGTGTATGTGTGTGTAAGTGGTAATGCCTGTGGTTATTTTATCTGACATCCATGGGAGGAGCTACACCTCTATGTAATGGGCTTTATCTGTGTATGTACTGACACTCTTTGACTTGTTAAAATATGGGTTGATGTCAAAGTACAATGTAATGTGCTCTTCCCTATACCCTGGGAACGAGACTAGTCTACTCCGCCCCCTTGCCCTCTGCCTCGACTCCACCCTCGCAGAATTGCCCTAGATGGGCGTGTCCATGTTAGAGGTCTCACGTTAGCTAAATATCTATGGCAACCCATAGAAACGCCACATGGCGCCTTATTGCTGGTTTACTATTTTTAAAAATGGTCCCCAAATTCTTCACGACAACATTCACTTTTTTTCTTATTTGGATAGTTGTAGAATAGTTTTAGAGGGTGGCAAAGTTCTAACCCCCTCTGTTCATTAGTTATAACTAATGGAATATCTTAATTAGCATGATTTTTTTTCCATTTTGTGTACAAGTCTATGGAATATCATATTTTCAGAAATGGTCCCAGAATTTTGGACGGTATGAGATGCAAAATTTGAAATTGCCTACATTTGAACATCATTTAGAGTAGTATTAGTGGGTAGCAAAAGTTGCAGGTCCGTTATGTAATTAAATAATAATAAAAACGTCATACATTCTCTATGGAACGTACCGCGGAATGAAATCCAAAAATTTACAAACCGCAACTTTCGTGACCGTTCATTTCTCCATATGTTCTGCAAAACATGCTATCTGGCTGTTCAGCGCCATATCAAGTCATCGTCAACCAAAACGCCTTACTAATGCATGATCAAGACATATGACTGGACAAACATTCGTCACACATCTGTGAGGTAAATACATTCAATGACCGTACTATGCATTGATACTAACTGACTGCATGACGTATTCTTCAACGTCAACAGGAACCAATCCACTCACAGGGAGCTAAAAAAACAATCAAAAATTCCAGGCTGCCAGGCTGCCTGGAATCACACCTAAAATTTTAAAGACATATGTTGAAGCCATTGCACCATCAAAGGTTTCATCACAGCTTGAGCAACCACCTCTATCTGCCAACCAGGCCTTGTTTGTTATGGACCAGCTTCTGTGTCATATATGCACAAAGGTAACCAATGCACTGAGTTAGATTGCAGGGCAGTAGTGTGCAGTGGATGGATATCTGAATGGATAACCATTTCAGCCAGCACTGAATGTCCATGTTGTGTTTCACACCACAATTCGACATTACAAAGTAACCACCCGGCCCCAGAAATAATTGTACTTTTGTTGCATTGTGTGGTGGTACAGTGTGTGACATGCAAGAGAGATATGAAAGCTGGAGAATATGATGAACATCATTGCAAACAAGAAACAGCTGAAGTGCCAATAGAAATGGCAAGAGTGATTCGTCATATGACAAGTGAGAGCTCTAGCAATATCATCCAAATTCCAACAGCAGGAACAGTAAGTATATTGTATGCTTATAATATATGTGTAACATCATTAATGCAACCTACACATGTACATTCACTATAGCCACTGACATTTGTTTGTGTCACAAAGGCCAGATCTCCAGAGCGTACAAGCAGTCGAACACTTAAACGTCATCTTACAGATGTTCAATCTGTCAGAGAGGTGATTACTGCTGGGAATCCCAATCCTGTCCTTCAAAGGAAGTGAGTTGACTTGGAAAGGAAGAAAAAAAGAAGCTACTAGTGGATGCAGGAATTACGGTACAAATCTCACCTGAAGAAAGAATTGCAATGAATGCTTCATTGGGCATACCGTGGTCCAAAATACGAATACTCCGAAGGTAACATACCTTCACAGGTGTCTGAACATACTGTATGTTGTATAGTTGACAACAAATATGCTCCAGGTGGCTGCTGCAATCAGACGTGCATCTAGGAAGCGAAAATAAGCAATGCTAAACTTCAAAAGCAGTAGTTGGAGATAATTTGAACGCAGAAGTCACTCCATTTTCATTTGCTGTTCAATCGGGTTCAGGAGAAAAACTAAGAGGTGCACCCGTGCATTTACTCCTGACGTCACTGCAAAGATATATCAGATTCTATATGAAAATGAAAGGTCCATGAGTTATCATGATAACAATGCTAAACTACACATTTTCATATCATCAAGGGCAGGAAGACTTTCATGGCATGGTGGAGCAATTCCTAGTGATGAAATATGGATTAACGTTTGTGGCAATAAGGATGGTGGTGCAATCAAAATGGCTTTTCAAATCGTTAACACTCCCAATCCAAATGCAGTGCACAGTACCTGTGTTTTCTCATGTTTTGAAGCAAAAGACAGTACCACTAACTTGCACATTGCTCTAGATAGGTTTAGAAGTGATTTTGACAAAATGGCATCATTACACTGGAAGTAATCACATCAGTGCATTTGTATAAAATGGTGTTTCAAAGGTACTGTACACATTATTCTAGGGACTACAAGCTTCGCATTTTTCTTACTGGTGATTATGAATTTCTATGCAAGATGTGTGGTTTGTCTGTGTGTGTGTTTTGTGTGGTCAGAATCCACAGAAAATGGGTGTATGCAAATTGTACATGTCTGCCACATAAGATGTATGAATAAATGATAAATGGAACATGTTTGTGCTGTGTCTGTGTGTACACATGTGCCCATGCCTGTATGTGCATAGTCTGTGTGTATTCGTGTGTGTGTTGTGTGTGCATGTGTGATGAGTGTGTTGTGTATGTGTTTGTGTATGTGTTTGTAAGGGTATGCATGTGTGTGTGCATGTGTGTGCATGTGTGTGTGTAATGTATGTGAGTGTGGGTATGTGTATGTACTGTGGACATGTGTGTGCATGTGTGCATGTGTATGTGTGCCTTTGTGTATGCCTGTAGTCTGTTTACATGTGCAAGTATTTAACATCAAACTACCCACAAGACCTCCCCCCTGCTAAATCCAGGTTGTTTGATTAATTGGGTTAAGCTGTTTTACGGCGAAATGAAAAAGGCTATTATCTAACAAATCTTAACAAGTGTAATATCAAATCGAACTCTATTTGTGGTCAATATTTTATTTTCCATGAATAGAAAAATGGAAAAATTAGATGGCAGAAATATACACATACCGCCCAGGGTCCGTGTATATTTCTGTTTCTTCCCCTTCAGCACTTCAGTCGAACGAAGGGCTCAGCTGAGCAGTACCTATGTAAGTACGAAAACTGAACCCTCAGCTCGGATCATAACACATGTATACACGAATGCTGTGGGATGTGATTTCAACACTTCCCACTTGACCACTTTTTAATTAGAATCATTGAAACATTGTGATTATTTTCTTCCACCACTTTGCCCAGATGATGATAAGAAAGTGGATCGTGAGCTACAAAAGGCACGAACACTTTGCTGAATACCTCCATGAAAGAGCAATCTATACGAACTACACTGGGCTCTTCTAAATTGAGGACACGGCCTATGAAAGGACGTCAGCTGCTCTGTCTGAGACCAGCCGCGTAGTCCACAGGTCCACTGTACATGTATCAAGACCTATTTCGTGAATGGGGTACGTTATTGCATTTTAATGGTTGTATTCAGGCCATGTTCTACTGGCTTCTGTGTTTGAAATTCGTGAATACAGGGTGTCCCACAATGAAGGAAACTGAATAACAATTCACCACAGTATGTTTGGTTGGTGTATGTGTGAATTTATTGAGTGAAATGCAATAAAACTTAACAATCCGATGTTCAATAATTTTGCATGTCATATGTTTGTTTTTTGTCTAATTGATTACAAATGTATATATATAATTTTAAGGTAATATTTGTCTATTTCTTCCCAAGTTATTGGTATGACAAATTAACGTATGCATTACACAAAATGTGCAACAAATAACATTATATTGTGGATACCAGCAATGTGCAAGGAGCAAGGTCACAAGGATTTATAGCATAAGCACAATATGCTCAAGTCTAATGTGAAGTCAGTAAGTGTTTCAGAGGCTGAGGATGTATGACACGCCTCCTTGCAATGCTATTGAATACTTCACGTGCTTTATTGCCCAAACATCCATAAGTTTCAACAACTAAAGGAATGCATAGCCATATATGCTTTCAGCACAACCTTGATCATTTTTAAGTGCTTTTGTAAATCTCCAAATCCCGCTGCTGTTGACACACTCGCTAGAGACACAGTGACATAATAATAATAATTGGATCAGTTAATTTTTGAAGTTGTCCTAGGTGCAGTTTAAAAATAGTGGGTGCCCAACGGGGCCATTTTCTGGGCATTTGAAATAAATGACCAACCAAAAGTGCAATTGATAGTACATGATGACAGGTGAATTGTATGTTTATGTTGCAATACCCAAAACCCACAATTTAATTTTGGTGACCTATTACTTGGGCAACCAATTATTGGTATATTCATATACCACAACAGCTGTATAAGGATTATGAATGTGCTAGAGTGTTAATTAGGATTGAGAATGAAGCATGCAAATATTGATCAGGACACCAAATGTCAATCGGATGCAGTTAAATGACGTACACTTTCTCACAGTACTCTTCTTAAGCGGATAAAAGATTTTGACAAAGAATGTAGCACAGTGTTATATTTTAAATATTACATATTGCATGACCATCATTACTAGCCAACATAGGATGTATGTATTGACTGGCCAAATGTCCAGCCATTTCTGACAAATGATTTCTAACACTGTAGGTGGCACAGTTTCTCTGTGTGGAACATCATTTTTTCCGCTGTGGCAGATACCACACCAATCTTAGATTCAAATTCCTGAGTGATTCGTTGATCAAGTACATGGAGAAGCTGGAGATAACCGTTGCACATATTTCAAGGCTTCAAACGTTGCTGTCACTTTCCTCCTCAGATATTCCCCTTCATTTGTGTTTTGTTTGCAAGGTCATATGTAAATGCCTTGCACATGAACCCTTCATGTATGAGGAAGTGAAAGGGAGGGAGACGTAAATGTGTAGGAGTGTAAGCAAGGGAGATGTGCATGTGTGGGAGTGAGGAGCCAACCAATGGAGCTACATTTAGGAGGAGAGGCAGGAGGAACATAGACATGTTTAATGTGCAGAGATCAATCTGCTGACTACTGCACATTTAAAGCAGTTGCATTAATTATAGTGGCCATCGTTAACTACTTGAAACCTCCCTGTTAGATTGTTCAGAGGTCAAGATCATACTTATCATACCTGGGCCAACATCGTAATGTTTGCAAGTGACTGCAATGTTTAGGGGGTGTACCGGTACCTATTTTAGGTAAAATACCACTGTAATCACTGCAAACATTGGGTTAAATTTGTGACATAACGTAGGTGGGGATTTCATCATCGGAGCATGCTAAAGGGTCACGAGCCTCTTACTATTGCCATCTCATCAGCAGAACATAGAGATATGGTTTGTATTTAATACTTCACCTAATTACCACATAAATCAACTATGTATGGCCTTTGGGAACTCAATCTAGTGTCATCTTGCATGGTCTGGCAATGGGAATATTGAACCATGGTGGAGATCCATACCAACACTGTGTGTAAAGGGAAGGGTGTTCCACAATTCCTTTAAAAACAAACTGATCCAGCTTGCTCAATTATTATATTATGTCACTGTGTCTGTAATGAGTTTGATCTCAGGATCAACAGCAGCGGGCTTTAGAGAGTTACAAAAACACAGATCAAGTTGTGCTGAAAGAATATGGCTATGCATGCATTCTACTAGTTGTTAAAACTTATGGATGTTGGGGCAATAAAGACGTGTAGTAAGGAGGTGTGCCATACATCATCAGCCTCTGTAACACTTACTAACTTCACATTAGACTGAGCATATTGTGCTTATAAATGCTATATTTGTTGCACATTTTGTGTAACACATATGTACTAATACCTAGGGAAAAAATAGACAAATATTATCTTAAATACATTTGCGTTTGTAATCAATTACACATATGACATGCAAAATTATTGAATATCGGATTCTTTAGTTCATTCAATAAATTCACGCATCACTGTACACCAATCAGTGACCATATTCAAGTAATGACACTTTAGCTACATGGCTAAGACTGTAACTACGTCAAATTAGAACTGTGGTTGCTGGATTGTCATGGGTACATGGTTTTACTATGACCCCAGTTAAGGTGTGAACTTTTGGATTTTTCGCTTGTACTCATGGTTTTACTAACTTCGATTAATTAATTCCACTGCAGAGTAATTAATGGTCAAACATGTGATTTTGGGCTTTAATTATAAAATTCTTACATTTTCCCATTTGTAGTGGTTATTAATGACAACCATTACCCATTTATATAACTACTTGTGGTGAATTTGTATTCAGTTTTCTTCATTGTGGAACACCCTGTATTCATGAATTTCAAACACGCAAGCCAGTGGAACATGCCTGAATGCAACCATTAATATGCAACAACGTACCCCATTCACGGAATAAGTCTTGGTACATGTACAGTGGACCTGTGGACTACATGGCTGGCCTCAGGCAGAGCAGCTGACGGCCTTTCATAAGCCATGTCCTCAATTTAGAAGAGCCCAGTGTAGCTCTGATAGATTGCTCTTCCATGGAGGTATTCAGCAAAGTGTTCGTGACTTTTGTTGCTCATGATCCACTTTCATATCATCGTACAGGCAAAGTGGACGTAAATAGTCCAATCAAAATGTAAAAAACACACCTTCCCATACACACACTACATGGGGCAAGTGGTGGAAGAAAATAATCACAATTTGTCAAATACAATATATTTCTAATTTAAAAGGGGTCAAGTTAGAAATGTTGAATCACATGCATCCATAGCATTCGTATAAACGTGCGTAGTGCATGTGGGGTGTGAGTGTGCACGACGTCATGATGTGCACATGTTGCACGGAGTTTTGGTACAAATCCCATCCCATATATAAATGTACACATTGTGCAAATACTTATACCAAATAGACCACTGGCTTTAGCAGGAGGGAGGTCTTGTGGGTATTTTGATGTTAAATACTTGTAAATGTAAACAGACTAGCCCATGCACAGGCACACACAAAGGCACACATGCACATACACAAACACACACATGCACACACATGCACACACATGCACATACATGCATACACTCACAAACACATACACAAATACAAAACACAAACTCATCACACACATGCACACACATATATACACACAGACTATGCACATACTGGCATGGGCACATGTGTACACACAGACACAGCACAAACAGGTTCCATTTATCATTTATTCATACATCTTATGTGGCAGACATCTACAATATGCATACACCCATTTTCTGTACATTCTGACCACACAAACAAATACACACACATACACACACACACACACACACACACTCACACACTACGAAAAGCCAATACGCGAAGGTCGGGCTATGCCCAGCCACATACACACATGTATACAACACACACGCAACCATCAATATTCAGTGTTATGATCCGAGCTGAGCGTTCAGTTTCGTACTTACATAGGTACTGCTCAGCTGAGCCCTTCGTTCGGGGGAAGAAACTATTCGAGGGACACGCCTCCCATTGACCTGGCCCCATGTCGTGTTTGTAGAACGACCCTCCGCACCGCGCATGAGTTCCGGTTCCAAACCATGTTTCATTTTTCAATAAAAGATTTGACAATAAATCAATGGTTATTTGGTTAAGTTGTTTAACGGCTATTATCTAACGAATCTTAACGGGTAATATTAAATCAACTCTATTTGTGGTCAAATATTTTATTTTCCATGAATAGAAAAACGAAATGGCGGAAATATACACGGACCGTTCTCGGTCAGGTAGCTTTTATTTTATTTCTTTCGCGTCCATACGTAACGGAGACTTTCGTGTGAACATATATACCGGTGTGAGGCATGCACCGAGAATAGTCTCGTCCCCAGTCTGATATGCTAGCGGTGATGTAATCCATCCGCTGCTGTGTATGAGGGTCTGGGAACGAGACTACACCGAGAAGACCGTGCAGTTGAAGTTACTGACACTGCGTATTCATTATATCCATGCAGGGCATATCTGAAAGTACTGGAGACAGCACAAGGCCGTTATATTGGCGTATTTGTGTATACTGTACATCACGTGGCAGTCTAGTTGGGCGTAGCCCGACCTTCGCGTTGGTCGGGCTACGCCCAACTAGTGGCAGTCGGGTATGACACTGCTTCTAGTGTGTGTCCATGTGTGCATACGTGTGCCGGTGTGTGTGTGTGTGTGTGTGTGTGTGTGTGTACACGTGTGTGTGTGTGTGTACACGTGTGTGTGTGTCTGTGTTGTGTGTGTGTGTGTGTGTGTGAGTGTGTGTGTGTGTGTGTGTGTGTGTGTGTGTGTGTGTGTGTGTGTGCGTGCGTGTGCGCGCGCGCATACAGGTTGATTTATATGACTAAGTATCATTGATTACTGTGGTGCATCGCTATTATTAAACCACGGGTGAGTTGTGTATTTTGGGGGTGAGAGAGGAGGGCATTTCCCATTTGCTCTCCCTGGGAACACCTACATTGTGGTTGTGGTGTGGGTGTAGTGTGAGTGTGTGTTTGTGCTAAAGGTGTGGAATTGCGTGTTCATTGTGTGTGAGTGTAAGTGTGTGTGCATGTGCTTGTGTGTTCCATGTCTAATAGCAGCACCCTTCATGTGGTGTACATCCTTATTGTTTAAGCTGATTATCACGTGATCCTTGTGTGGCTTTGTGGTTTTCTGACCTTCTGGTGACACCTTAATTGATGCCCACCTCATGAGCACAGGAAGAGAACATAGGGCATCATGGCTATACAGTCTTTTAGTAGCTTACAAAAGTCAAATGAGTGAGTACATGGTCAAGGTGATACAGGTACTCCATGTACAGCACTCATTTGACACATACACCACTACACATATGCGCAAAACACACACACAACACACACACAGAACACACACACACACATTTCAAAGTGAATGCAATTAGGTTATGAAAATGTCAAACGCTAAATGTGAAAAGTTAAACATTAAACGTTAAATGAATAAAATGATAACGTGATTGGTCTCATTCATTCCTCGTTCGGACGCGCAAACGGTGTTTTTTTGTGCCAACTCGAAACCCGTCTAATGCTCTCTGTTATTACCACAAAACCACCTGTACAAACCATTACTGACGTGACCTCCAGGGCCACAGTATGAAGTTTTGTTTATGATTTGCCAAACTCTGTTGATGACTTCCTAAATTAGGAAGTCATAAACAGAGTTTGGCTAATTAAAACTTCATACTGTGGCCCTGGAGGTCACGTCAGTAATGGTTTCGCACAGGTGGTAACGGTCCTAATGGAATTATGAATGGAGTGGTGAGTTTTTAAGGCGCCATTCAAATGTATTGTGAATTCAATACGCAAGCTAAGGAGATGTTGCATTTTGATGATTTGTGTTACATTTCGACGATTTTCATGTGGCAGGACATGCTGCTGAATGCAGAAATATGGCAGCAAATTAATGGGATATAGAATGGCACTAACCCAAGCTTCGTGCAATATCAATCTTGTTTTTTGTACTGCAACCGTGCAACATTCGTGCAGATTGTATTGCATATTCTTACCACAGGAGCACACAAAAAAGTTAAGAATATGCTGCCATCATTGGATGTGTTGTTCACTGTCAAACCAAAGCAAAATCTACGTGAATAATAATTGTGATACTTGAATACTGAACAATATTTTTCACCATTCGAAAAATCAATTTAAATAATGGTTATGTGTAATGCAACCCACACTACAACACTACGATATACTTCAGTTGTGCATGATGAATGCCTTTTTAGCATTATAAATTTGGATCTGTGAAATCCAAATTTTTTGATCTATTTTTTCAAACTCACTAGTTCGATAATTAGTCAGAAGCGTTCCATTTGTCATAAATAGGTAGGTGTAGGTAATCTACTGTATACATTATGTCACATAATATTCCTAGCCTTAACGATGTTTGTTCAGGCCTACATTCGTTTACAGGGGAAAGGGTGACTGAAAAAGGTATATATAATGAGAATTTTTCTATGTTCAACAACAGAGTAGATATTCCCACATTGATTATATGGTAGAGTTTGTAAAAGCTCTAACTCTTGCCTTGATGCTAGCACATACAAGATATGACCTCATCAAAGTTTTACTAGTGTTGGCTGTTGCTCAATTTTTCTATATGCTTGCAGATGTACTAAGTCGATGGCTGCAGCAGACATCTCCCAATCACCAGTGCCATTTTGGCTCGGTGCACAAGATTTAATTTGTGTTCATAACATCTCACACTAGTATCAATTTTGTTTCAGGCTGTGTACATGGGGCATAAAGGTATCTCAGTATAAAACCTTATTATTTCCACAAACCTTAGTCCCACGAGCTTCAAATGTAATACATATATGCGTAAATAAGGCCCTGTGGTTTCGAAGAGTGACACTGCATTAAACAACGGTGAATTATTCATTTGTATTTGGGATTGCTGTCAAACTTTGTATCCAATCGTTCTCAAATAAACGAGTCAGAATGAAAAAAGAACCAGTCGTGACAGGTTTGGGCTTCCACTTGCTCTGGATCATGCTGCCCACTAGCTATCTTGCTATATCTAATGCCTCATATTCCACTTGTCAAGCCAGAAAGTTATGCAAGGACATACAGTAGTTATGCTATGAGATGCAAAACGATATAGGATGAAAAAGGATTAATGATCCTGCTGTATTTTACCCAGCACTTGTAGTGCTTGACTTTTGATGCATGTTTTGTTTTTTGTACAGTAAGTGACATACATTCATTACACTGATTATCCACATTGTTTCACTCAGAGTTAAGTTTTAGTTCACTACATTGGTTTTGGCCCAAAATAACACAACGGAGTGCACGCAAAAACAGAGCTGGTACCAAGACAGCTGCCAAATTTACAAGTCTGAGGCAGGTTTCTATTGACTAATTCATCATAATAATAAAACCAATAATTAAAAGTTAACCTGGCTATAGCTAGCCATAATTCATTATAAGTGTGCGCATAAGGAGTGCATAAGTCTGTCAAGCGATTGTCTCGTGCAAGTGAACACTTGAAGTTGCAGTTTGTTTCACCCCCCCCCCCCCCCCCCCCCTTTTACAATCTCTGCCATATGTGATGGCTAAGCCACCGTATCAGCAGTGTGATCCATATCCAGAAATTAGCGGTCAAAAGTCAAAATAGTTTACTCGCGGTTTGCGAATCACCGAATATTCCCGTATACCTTCCCATACCAATGTATGGGTTAGTTGTGTACCAAGGACGCCAGATTTTTCCCAGGATTTGAAATTTGAAAATGTTAGTACACTACATTTGTTATGATTTTATTCCACCGTCATTTGTGACAATACCTTTACGATTTACGACTTTGATATTTGAAAATAATATAGCTAGTACATCGAAGAACTATAAAATGTACTAAAAACTAGGCTTCCTATAGAAAAATCGGCTTCCATACCCGGGAGAAGCATTTCATGTTGAATCTGTACGTTCCTCCATCTCGTGCCCTCAAAATTGACTCACGTACGGATAGTACACAGCCAAATTGTATTTTCTGATACAGATATGTAACATAAGTGGTACATATATGTTAACAGAGTATGTCACAATTATGTCAACACAGTTTGTTACATACTCTGTTGGCAAATTTTATGTCACAGTTATGTACTTACAGTTTGGGACATAATGTTCCTACATATCTGTAGCTCATGTATGTTACATATATGTATCATAAAATATGTAAACCATATAAGGAAATGTTTATCCGCTACGTATTTATAACTGAATTTCACTGTATTTAATATTAATGTACACAAAATACATTGTAGCAATAAAAATGATTGTTCCAGTCATGACAATAGACCAATACATTGCACACAGTGTTCTGTCTTTCTACTCTTTGCACACACCCTGCAGTCTTAAAACTGCATGACTCTGCACACTCATGAACCAGTGAAACTGATCTCAAGACGTTGGTACTTGATGTGCAAAAAACTGTCTTGCTCAGTATCAACAAGGGACAGTCGTATTCGTTGAGCAATGGCTGACCATCAGTGGACTCACAAGAGTGGAAGCCCTGAACAAGACAATGTGTGGTGCCAGAAGAAGTGTTGAAAGTAGCTAGAAGAAGTCCATACTGCATCTAAAGGGATGATACAACAAGTCAGCTCCACCAGTATTGGTGCAGCCGCTGCATGTACCTGGTCATAGGGGTTGACTAGTTCGATGAACTCTCCCAGATTCACTAGAGTTGAATCCTTGGAAATGACAGCCTTGAACTCCTGCACTGTATCACTGGTAGTCAGCTCCTCAAGCCTGATGTCAAATTGGGAATCATGCTGAAGAGCACCAAGTGTAGTAGTTTGACTGCCTGTAATAGTTTTTAGTGGCAATGTTGATAGAGTGTATGTTTGTCGTGTTGCCTATTTAAAATTATCATGGTATCATGAAATGAAATACGTTTGAGGATTCTGAGTTTTGTCAACCTAAAAATGAAATATTAAGTACCAGCAGACCTTATGAAATATGACACCTTACCATGCAGAATCAACAATACTTTATAGCCGTACTACCCAAGTGGTTCAGAAGCTCTGAAGCCCTTGGGTTGTCACACGCTATACATATCAACGGAGCCATGACAAGGACCATCTGTTGAAGGAATGCATCAAACACCTCTACTCCTTCCTGTTCTAGTGCTGTTAACTGTTCAGCAATAGGACTACTCAGATCCAATGGAGCCACAGAGTCTGAGCAACAAATAAAGTTGATGTTTTGCAGTTTGGTGTGGAGACAACGTGGAAGTCCAGCAAGAGACATGTACCATGCATCAAACTTGTGCCATTTCTTGCTTTTATTACCACTCAAATCATCCGAGAATAAAATGAGTGGCAACATTACAATTGGCTTGCCAGCTGCCTTAATGATGGATGAGGAGTGAAGTATGCAGCAGTCTCCTATAAATGAATACCAGTTTAAAAAATAAAAATAATATTGTACATCACACCTGCAGATCCATTCTTGAAAACTGAGACGATGCCCAACGAACAATAATCTGAGGACAAGCAGTGATGCCAAGAATTGAAGATAAGGGGACTTCAATGTAGTCATACAAAATTAGGCTGTCCGGATCAAGATAGTATATCACTGATTCTGGTACCATTTGCCTAAATTGTGGACAATCTAGGAGCATCTCAATTCCAGCAAACACTCCATCACAGCCTGACTGGTGATGAATACCGTAAGTACCAGCATACTTACAGAAACATTTGCATCCAACCTTATGGAAAAACCTCACTATCTTGCCTTTTGTAGTACCAAGAATTGAGTGGTAAAAGTAGACACAGTCTCTTACAAACACGGATGTTCCATTAACCAGAGTAGCCATGGGTGATGAGAAACGTGGGTCATTACACCAGTACTGCCCATGAAACATCTCTCTAATCAGGAGAAAAACAATTGAGACAGAAGGAATTACAGAGCTTTACAGATTACGTCAATCTCTCTTCATAAAAAACTGGGTATCTCAACAGAGAACTGGCAATATCGAAACTACCAAGGCATTGGCGTATGATGGAAGTTAATGGAATTGAATAAAATGGTGTTCCACTGGAATCAGTTTGCTAAAAAGTAAAGGAGCTGGTAAAAGCCTAGTGCAACTTACTCTCTCAGGTAATTCCATGTCAGAAAACTTAAATCTTTTGACACTCCCAAGACTTGGGGTTTTGATACCAAGCTGCTTCAAGATAAACCAAAAAAAGGTCAGATTTCTGTCACCCTGATGAAAATGAAATGATTCAAGTTGAATAAACACATTTGAGAGGGTAGGCACAAACCACAGGATGAGGGCTATTGACAAGGAAGAACAACAAAGCAAATATTTTTGATGGGAATGGATAGTAGTTGGACTGCCGAAGTTCCTTGAACGTTTCAATGATTTCATCATCGTGATAGACAGTACCATCGCTGTCCTCTTCGTAACTGTTCCCATTGTCGCCCGTCGGCTCAGAGTCGTCGTCGTCGTCGTTGTAGTTGTCAGCTTGGCTTTGATGATCAATGTCCATTTCCTGAATACGGATAAACATAAATTAATATCGTATTCTTTATAAGTTACTTCTTCGGCGTGTTCTTCAAAATTGCTGCAAGAGTCAAGAAAACGCAGTTGCTCGACGAAGATTTGATGGGAACGGCTGCGCAGATGTCGTGTGTATAGACTTTTATACGGAAAGGTTTCGGCACAAGGCTCACAATAAAAGCCTGCTGTGAGCAGAATTTCAACTCATTAACACGCGTGCATTGTTATAAGTAGATAGAGCAGATACTTACACGTCGCCATCTTTCAACAAAATGTGTCACGTGCTCCTACACGTTTTTTTTGTAAACATGTCGTCGATAAGGTTTCATCCATATTCATCCACTGCTACCCACTCAAGAACCAGCTCAGCAGCCATAGTAACTACATGTACACCAAGCATCAGTGCAGCGACAACTTCTGTGGTTGCTGTTTCTACTTCTACTTCTAGTTCTGCTATCAGAGCAAATGGCGCTATTCCACCGCCATTGCCTAGCCACCCTTCTACTTCAAGTTCTGCGATCAGAGCAAATGGCGCTATTCCACCGCCATTGCCTAGCCACCCTTCTACTTCAAGTTCTGCGATCAGAGCAAATGGCGCTATTCCACCGCCATTGCCTAGCCACCCTTCTACTTCAAGTTCTGCGATCAGAGCAAATGGCGCTATTCCACCGCCATTGCCTAGCCACCCTTTAAGTCCTACTTTGGGATTTATATGCACTGCATTAACAAGTATAAAGTCCTCGTTGGAAGAATTAAGGAAGGAACACAGTACTCATAAAGATGAGTTCAAAGAATTTGTTAGAGCAAGTTTTTGCATTGAATCTAGTGCTTACAAGGCAAGCAACTAATAAATCAATGCACAGATTTATATAGCTTTTTTTTCCCTTTCAGGATGACCTGCTTACTGAAGTGGGAACACTGTATTGTAACACATTAACTCGGTTGCCGGATCCTAATGATGTACTTGTAAGTATTTCGCATAATGCGTATGCATCAGTATGTTATCAGGCCATAGTGGGGAAAGTTTTGAAAAATGAGGCTAGATGCAAGTACAAACAGAAGGCAGCTGTAGCATATTGCAATTCCCGGCTTGGGGAATTGCGTGCAGAAGAAAGAAGAAGAGTAAGTTGAAATGCTGTTGTATATATCAATCTAAAATATTTTTAAAAAAAGGTATTTGGACATAAGCCATGTGAGATGTATCTCAATCTGAGAAGTAGTGAATTTGTGGCCAAATGTATGCCCATGCTGAAAGCAGTCCAAGAGAAGGTGCCTGGATACTTGTATCATGTGGCTCTTTTGGTAATTAGAAATCCTTGTTTTGCGTAGATGTTAATGCATACATTACATCTGCAGCGAAAATACTGTAGGATAACTCCTACTAGCAAGAACAATATACTTTCAAGCATTTTACACAGTGGTTAAAAGATGAGTTCCATGGACAACAGCCTACTGATGAGGACTTTCAAAATGCTCTTCTAGAGGAAGAAGGTTTTTTTGGTGCAACAAATGAGTTACGTCCAAGCTCTCCTCCTATCCAGTCTCCTATATACTCACCACATGATCACGAACAACTCAATGATGAACATGAGGCATCTTGCAGCTACTAGCAATAGTAAAATCTGAACAATACATCTTCCATGAACCATGAATCATTGATTTGCTGTTCCAATTTTATGCAGCTACTAGCAATAGTAAATCTGAACAATACATATTCCATGAACCATGAATCATTGATTTGCTGTTCCAATTTTATGCAATCCATATTTGGATATCAAACACATTGGTAATAAAAATCCATTCCATGTATGGTATTGCCACATCTGATACAGAAATGGTAACAGTTACGATACATATATGTACTTACATGTATGATACAAACTGTAGTGTATGTATCAGAATGTGGGCACATTCTGTTACAATATGTAAGAACATGTATGTATCAGGATATTGGTTGCTATCATAGCTGACCCAAGATGTTGAACAGTTATGATACAGTTTGTTATAGTATACATATATGTTCCAAAGCTGTAACAATTTGGCTGTGTACCATACAGATAATGCTGTGTAGTTGAAGTGTGGCCCTCCTTCAGTTTTTGATGGCATGAAATCGGTCCCAGACCTCTCATCGCGCTGCCCAAAAAGGTTTTCTACCAGTTGAGTTACTATGCGATCTTATCCGATGCGATCGGGATCGTTTGTATAAATCGCGCATACAGTACCATCCAGACGTAGCTTCTTGACACACGCGTGCGCGCGTCACGAGTGATACCCGTGCGTGACTCGAGCATACTTGTGTTTCATACGCATCAGGTTAGTCGTGGCGCGAAGCGACATTTTCGAGACACGAACTCGCGTGATGGCACCCACTCCCTCAGTTGTAAAATACTATGGACAAAATTTCTACAATTCAGGAGCCCTTTGCTTGAATGCAAAACAAGTTGTTTGTGAAGCCAGAACAGAGTAAGACTATGAGCTGTGTGTGTTGTTAGTGTGTGTGTGTGTGTGTGTGTG
Source organism: Ephydatia muelleri (assembly GCA_013339895.1). Lineage (NCBI taxonomy): Eukaryota > Metazoa > Porifera > Demospongiae > Spongillida > Spongillidae > Ephydatia > Ephydatia muelleri. Next base: position 3,515,756 of record JABACO010000020.1, on the reverse strand, counting down.
TGTGTGTGTGTGTGTGTGTGTGTGTGTGTGTGTGTGTGTGTGTGTGTGTGTGTGTGTGTGTGTGTGTGTGTGTGTGTGTGTGTGTGTGTGTTTGTACTGTGTGCGCGTGCGTGTGTGTGTGTGAGTGGTGTGTGAGTGTGTACTAGTATAGACCTATTATTATGTGCTTGACCTTAACAATTGTGTGCTATGTAAACTGTGATTAGCCTAATCTGATGTTAGACTGCCTGGGGTACAAGTACATGTAGCAGTTTTTCTCTGAGAACAGTAGGTCCAGGGCAGGCCTATGTAGGTACATGTAGGTCCAGGGTAGGCCTATGTAGGTACATGTACATGTAGGTCCAGGATAGGCCTACAAAGGTCCAGGGTACTAGTATAGGCCTATGTACAGTTAGGTACATTGTAGGTCCAGGGTGGTACAGGTGGTGATGAACACGTAGGCAAAGATGAGGAGAGTGAAGATGAGGATAACTATTCAGATGGAATTGAAGTTGACTAAAACCTACAAACACCTGAACCCTTGCACAAGTACATGCATGTCACAATTGTATGGCCTAAATTCATTATGTGGTAGGCTATGTAAACTGTGGTTAGCTAATCTGATGTTAGGCTGCCTGGTAACTTCCAGTTCTAAGAGAACAAACTGTGTACCTATGTCTTAAAAGCACACACTTTATATGTGTAGCACCTATATACAAACCACACATTGTGTGTAGCGATGGGGGGTGAGTGGCCTGATGCAAAGCCTTTGGCCTAGTGGTAGAGGCTGTTGCATAATGTCCTGGTACTTTGTTGTTCTAGGGTTCAATAAGCGAGCTCTGTTTTAAAAGTCTGTTTGGGACTGTTTCTATGGAGATGACAATCCTGTATCTAATTTTTTGTACTGGTGAAGAACAGCAGGGTCCAGGAACCCAATGTTGAGACTGACCATCTGGAGTCATCCACCTCAGGTGAATTTACTCAATCAGAGTTTTGACACTAGGTTCCAACCTACCAGGCAAGATGTCTGCTGGTCCGGAGGGCATGCACTTCTTCATCAAGTGGTCCAAAACCAACCAGATGGGCAGGTGTGTTCAGCGTACCAAAGGCAGGCACATGTGTCCAGTTCCAGCAATGGAGGCCTACAGAGAATGTTGTCACTGTTCCACTCACTCCTCACCCCTCTTCCACTTCAAAGATTGGAGAACACTCACATCTAAGAGCTTCCGCTCCACCTTTCTACCCCTGGTATGGTGGAGCTGTGTGGCTACAATCCAGCCAAATATAACACCCACATTGGTGCAGCCATGTACAGTAGCTGCCAGAACAGGCCTTCCCACTGACACCATTTGGAACCTCGGAAGAGGTGAAGCAAAGCATACCAGATATACGTATTGGTGCAGCCACAGTACATGTAAACTCTAATTGCTAACTAGCAATAGCACAAATTGTGCATGTTTTAACTGCACATTACATGTATCTATGTTCACACTAACCACACACTGTGTGCAGAGACAGGGGTTGGGCCTGATGCCATAACATGGGAGGGGGGTGGAGTGTGCTTTGACCCTGATGCAGGGCTTTGGCCTAGTGGTAGACTGAGCAGTGCCCCGATGTGTAGACAAAGCTTTCCTTAATGTAAGTATATATTGTGATAGCGCTCTTCCATTGGCGAAGTCCCAGAGAGTGCTTCGCAGTTAAGCGCTTTACGTGTATTGATCGACGCACACATGCAGACAAATATTGAAAATGTGCCACATTCAGACTTGATGTTAATCGATCTAGGTAAGACTGAGAAGCCTACGTAGGTTGTAGCTGTACTGGAAAGTGCTAACGAATCTTTTTTTTTCCCCTAGCAGTGAGCTAGGGTTGGTGGGTGTCCCTCTAGCTGGCAGTCTAGACCTATGGGAATTGGGGGGAGGAGGCTAGGGAAAAGGTTTCCACTTAGCTACCTGGCTTGCTATTGGCTCAGATCATCACCAGCAGCCTTGTTAATCTTCAGCTGAATTAACTTATTGTGCACATTTATTCACCATTAGACAATTATTGGCAATATTTATTAAATAATTTTGGCAGATGACGCAAAGGCATACTTATATGAATAAATTATGCGCGGTAGAAATTAATTTTTTGTCTTGATTTTAGTTAAAGAATGGTTAATGGAATAATTTTTCGAAGTACATATATCATAATCAGACCGATTTATAAACTTGTTTAAAATTCAATTTGTAATAAAAAGCAAGATGACCGCCTATGTATGGGCCATTTCTGGATATGCACTGTTCAGAAGGGCCGGTACTGGAGGGGCTTCCAGTATTCCTCCTCCCAAACCAACCATTCCTTGGGGGAAGGATTTGCAGTCCCCTTCTGGTGCATTACTGCCTTTAACAACTATACGAATGCGTTATTTGTGGTTGCAGGAAACGACACGAGGAAGGTCAGTTCTCAATATAGAGACCAGGTAAGCTGTTCATTGGAAGTTTGCAATACAGAAATGGCAAGCACGAAATGCTCCTTGAGGACATGTCGTACAGCGATCCCCCTCCCACTTCTCGTACCAGGCTGCTGTTAGCAGACTGCCTGTAGTGAATGCTTAACTAACTAGACGTGCCGAAGCCATTGATTAAAAAATCATTTCAATGATTTCATCCACATTAAAATTACGCAATTTATCCCTAGCGACCTGGGCTGCAAGCGTCCCAAGCGTAGCAAGGGCCCTTACTAAAGGCCCGAGGGATTCTAAATCTCGTGGATCAGATATTTAGACAGATTATATAGTAACGCGGCGGCGTACTGACAGCAGGACCGGGGCAAAATATATAATTGCTGACTAATTAATAGCAGCATGACCCTTACCAAATAAAAGGCCGCGCCTGACAAATGCTTCACCCACCCGGCCTTGAGTACGTGCAGTGTACGTAGCAACCAAAAAACGTACGAGCCCACAGAGATTGGATACGCAACCGGTATGTATACCATCTCATTCTCGCGCTGGAAGGATTGAGACTACGTTTCTGCATGCGTAAATCGCTATTGACCATTAAATGGCACTTTGTCTTTTCTCCTTTCTAGAGTGTCCAGACGATGATTGAAATACGCATGCGGTTTTTAAGCTACTTTATAACATATCGGTGTCAGTCTAAGACGCTGGGGCTCTACGACTGACCATACTCTCTTACTGCATAAACGCTTTGTTCATCTGGCTGGATCAGTGCGATTGCCCTACAGTGGTGCCCACTGCACGTATATGAATAACCATAACACTGACTAATCTTCCACGTAGTTTATATATATATTGGCCCCTGCCTTACTGACCTAATTATATTTGTATTAATACTTTAATTTTAAGTAACCTCACATTTCCTTTTCTGCTTTAATTTGTTCAGGAGCTTTGCAACAGACGTCACATTCCTCACAAATAGACAACGTATATTGTGCAACGGGCTTAACTTTACGAGAAACGTCCTGACCGTAATAATTACTGAAAGGAGGACACGGCTATAAGCGCAGACTGCTCAATCATTTGGCCGGCCAACCGGCCAAATTTAGCGGCCAAATATCGCTTACGACGTGTGATTTAGACTGTAAATTGAACAATGGTATTGTATTGCTTTTTAAAAATGTATTGTGTAACTTGTGTTGTATATTATTGCATTGCTTTTGTTGTGTTCATGTATAGCTCTCAGAAGTTGCCAAGGTGTTGATAGGTTTTTCTGGAAGGAGGCCTAATGTACTACGGTCAATTTGCGGTAACAAAACACATTACGGTACGGTTAGAAGGATTCATTATATTGTGCTGATGTGATAAAATTAGCTAATACCTCAGTATAACGAGCAAGTTGCGATGTCCTCCCTCCCTAACGAGCATCTACGGTCATTATCTAATGACTTTTTGTACCACCTTGGCTACGCCAAGAACGAACTGTTTCCGATCTTTGGGGATGTCAAAGTAAGTTCGATCAGATGCAGCATACTTGAAGTGTATATAAATATATCGTACTCTATTCAATAACACTACTCCGTCAGTGGAACATTCGGTTATGCCGGCTGTCTGCATTGATTTTGCTTGTCTTCACCTCAGTTTGTGGTCATTGGAGGAAATTCGGAAAGAATGAAATCCTTCGCTGCTCTGATGTCTAAAGAACTGAACCATACGGTGGCTCTCGATAATATCTGTAAAACCGAACGTTTTGTGATGTATAAGGTCGGCCCGGTCCTTTCAATCAGTGTAAGTGGCAGCGTATGCAGATACGTGTACATATCCATGGGTATCATGGACTATTAGTGATGTGCAATAATTCCAGTTTCGTTGCTTATGCATGATTATTCATGTTTTGGGTCTGACTGGCGTGTTTTCCAATTTACGCATGCCTATTGATGCTGCTATATGTATCCCCAGGTGAGACTTAACAGATGCGCTTGTTTAGGCTAATTCATCAGCCCTCTAGTTAAAAATCATCCCTCCCAATCCAACATAACAGTTGCATTATATCAAGATACGTATAATATCCACTTATAAAACCAATTTCTGCGTACATGTATCCAGGGTTGCCAAAAGTCAGGCCAGGGTCCGACCTGCAACCGGCCGGCCTGACAGCCCCAGCGCAGCCTGCCAAGCTGCCAGGCCAAGCTAAAAGTCCGACTTGGCAGGTCGGGCTGGCCTTCAGCAACCCGCATGTATCTGTGCGTCAACAAGACCATTGCATGTATCTGTGTGTAGCTGTAGTTGTGTGTATCTGTGTGTACATGTAGTTGTGTGTATCTGTGTGTACATGTAGTTGTGTGTATCTGTGTGTAGCAATGCCAACACTCATGAAGAAGCCATATACACAAAATTAACGTTATGGGAGGGGGGGGGGCAAGTCCGGTTTTTACTACACCAATCATTAAATTGTGACTACGTGGTCTGTGTCTTTGTCATTCAATTGAACTAGACCAGCCATGTTGAAACCATAGTACAGTATAATGACAGTGATTATTATGTAGTATGCTGTGTATGTGTCCAGCTAGTAGGGTTTTTCTACTTTCCAGCTATAGCAAAGGAAGAGCAACGCTTGCATTGAACCGCGTGGCTAATTAAAGATTTATGGCTGATGCCCTATAACTCTACAAATGATAGCCCAATATTTGATGCGTAAGATTAATAAAATTTTCATACAGTTCACAGAAATAAAATGCATACGGATCAGGAAATGAGCAGCCATGTGAAAATGCGTACAATACAGGGGAGGGCTTGTACAGATCTTACAATCATGGACATATAATCACTTACACTTAATGACGTAAGACAGACATATCATTACGTAATGCCACGACCAAAAGAACTAATTACTTTTTCTTTGACAATTTCTAGTGTCTTTCCTTTTCGTGCAAAAGCCACAATAATTATGCCATTAAGTTAACTTCGGTTTTTCCCTATACACTGACACAATAGGAAAATATCTCTCCTTAAAATGCAAAGGTGTCCACTCACAATTTCTCGATATGTTGAAAACTTGAAAGACTGCGAACTGAGCGTCCTTTTGTGTCAATGTTTAAAAGCGGCATTCTATATAAATGCGAACTTTAAACCATTGGTTTGACCTATATGTATGCAGGCTATGGTTTAATCTGTGTTGTCTTTGGATAAATGCTTACATGTTATGCACCAAATGCCCCCAGCGTCACTGTTCGGAGTTAGTCAGTTGTTTTAAATATGTACAGTGTATGCAGGTATAATGGCTTCTCTCTCTTTCTCATGCACACATTCTATACACACCATTATTCTGATGACCATGGTACAAACAGCATGGCATGGGCATGCCGTCAATGTCAATATTGTTACACGAGGTCATTAAGGCCTTATATTATGCGGAAAGAACAGATGCCATTATCATCAGGATCGGTTCTTCAGGTGGATTGGGTATGTATGGATGTGAAATGCACACTCACGCATTACAAGTATATGCTGACCTACATGTACATGTGAATCTATATCCATTCTATATCCCATTAATTTGCTGCCATATTTCTGCATTCAGCAGCATGTCCTGCCACATGAAAATCGTCGAAATGTAACACAAATCTTTTTTCATTCTCGTATATTTGAGAACGATTGGATACAAAGTTTGACAGCAATCCATATACAAGTGAATCTATGCAACCATGGAACAACAATGTATTTCGACCAGATGTAGAAATGTTATATCTCCATGCATTATTAAACGATCATGAGTTACTATGTTACTAATCGTTATCATGACATCATATAATTGTGGTTACAAATTAATTTTCATATAGTGTTACATTTACTTAGTTCATGTTGTTACAATGATAATGGTTTCGTGTTGCATCAATTCTGATGTGGTTACGTTTAGGTAATCAAATCCACGATTAAGTCAAGCTATATCTGGATACAAAGTGAAATATTGTATATTCAACTATTGTTATGCCTATATACATGCGCGAAGTCAAATCAATGTCAAATACGTAATGGTTTCAGGCAATCCAGCTGGTACGGTGGTCGTCAGCAACAAGGCGTACAACGCTTTTTCTAAAGAAGAGTATGAAATCGTAAGTTCATTTTTTATTCATACCATATCAGAATCATCATGCTGCCCAACATGAATGCATATAACGATCATGCATCAATCTGATGAGCAGATCCAGCAGACTGAATTCAACCACGCACATTAAAACATTTTCTTACAGATTGTGCTTGGTGAGAAAGTGGTGCGTCCGGCAATATTGGATGAAAATTTGGCCAGTGATATTATTGAGCACCAAGATGACAAGTCATTTCTCACCATACTGGGAGGCACAATGGGGACGGATTGCTTCTATGAAGGTAACTGTACAAACTCAGTATATAATCAGATTCAAATAATCAATATAATTTTCAGGCCAAGGTAGACTTGATGGAGCCTTCTGCGAGCACAACGAGGAAAAGAAGCTCGCATACCTCCGCACACTCTACGCCATTGGCGTGCGCAACATTGAGATGGAGTGTGTTGCACTCGCAGCAATGTGCCACAAAGCCAAGATCAAATGTGCCGACGTGTGCGCTACCTTTCTCGACAGGCTTCAGGGAGACCAGGTAACCATGACAGAAGACCAGCACAAGGAGTGGGACAGTAGGCCAAGTGTTCTTGTTGCGAAATTTATCAAGTCTCGCCTCAGCAACGCAGCAAACGCAACTATTCAGTAATGCCGGACTGAATATGATATATGCATACCAGGAACTCGATAGATTTGTTAGAGATTAAACATGTTAGTAGTAAGTGCTTTTTTAGCATTCGTGTACATTATAGCTCAAACAGATCACATTGGATCAGATTTAGAGTACAAATGGGATCTGCTTAATTAGGCTCATATTTGATCTGCATGATCTGTCTTTGCATGCACTGTCGTGAATTCTTCTGCCTGTTGAATGATAATACATGTATGGGGTTCTTAACTCCAATATAGCACATATAATCAAGAAAATAGGACAACTTTTGGGCGCAATGTCTACGCCCAACTATCCATTTGAGGGGACCTAGTGGCTTCACTGTGAGTAACCCTAATTGTATTCTTCGATACACATATGCATTTTCTGCATATACCCAAGAAAGGTTATTCACGCACATGCAGTAACGTGCACGGTGCATTTCCTGCAAGTTGACTAGAGTAAGATAGCACGAATTTATTTACAACTCTGGAACAACTGCATGGTAGTTAAATGAATAATGCTAATGCGTTAAAGCTAAAGCGCGCACGTATATTTACACTGTAAAAAAAACGGGTGAAAGTCACTCCTAATCTAGGAGTGAATGTCACCTTAAAAACTTCACTCCTATTTTAAGAGTAAAGAGCACTCTACGTGAAGTGCTCTTCACTCTCAATGTGAAGATTGCACATCACTCTTTCTTATGGATTGACGCTCACACTTATTTAATAAGAGTGAGATAATTTTTTATTGCATGCGCGCGATTGTTCTGTAATGCATATCAAATTAATAAATTAGATTACATTACTTACATGCATTATTAGCTCCTTGTAGTTTTCTTGTTTGGTAAGGACAAAATTCTAAATTATTCTTGTGCCAGGAGTCCTGTCAGAGAATGCTACTTGTCTCTGACAAGACTCCTGGCACAAGAATAATTTAGAATTTTGTCCTTACCAAACAAGAAAACTACAAGGAGCTAGTAATAAGTAATGTAATCTAATTTAACGTATACGGTCTACAATGGAAATTAACGGGCCTAGCTGCTGAACAAAGTGATACCCAGTGGGGAGCAGAGCCTGAAAAGAACGGACCGCAGAACGTGAAAGTATCTTCTCTCGTTTGCCTGACTGCGCTGCTCTCCACTGGGTATCACTTTGTTCAGTGGCTAGGCCCATTATTTTCCATTGTAGACCGTATACGTTAAATTAGATTAAATTACGTATTACTAGCTCATTGCACTTTTCTTGTTTGGTAAGGACATTATTCTTGTGCCAGGAGTCCTGTCAGAGACAAGTAGCATTTTGTACTACCCAAATCTTATTTGGTAGTTGCTATGACACAACTGCCAACACATAGCTCAAGATTATTTAATCAAAAAAACGAAATTGCCGACCAATTCTGAAGCTATTGGTGCAATTTTCATTCTTTAAAAGTGTTCCTGTCCCGAGTTATACATTGTCAAGAAGGAGAAGGAGAAGGAGAAGGAGAAGAGAGAGGATAATTCCAGGACTGGGTACGAGATGGGAGTGCCCTTTTGTTCTCTCCAATCGCGCAGTTTTGCCACATAAAACGACGAAACTGCTCATTTTTGTCTTCTCGTTCGATTTAAACATTTAATTACATTCATAGTCGGGGTCAAATCCTATATGGAAGTTTCTAGTGAAACATCTGGTACACAAATTGTTACCTTCATGCTTTTCTTGGCAGCAGTAGTCTCATACCCAGGCCTAAAGTTACACAGCTGCAGGTTGATTACATCACCGCTACGTGTAAGTAGCCAGAATTTCGAGGAACCAATCAGATTAGAGGCATGCAATAATTGCATATCTTTGTTATAATCGAGAGGTGAAATAGGAATGTGTGACGGTCTATGGTGACATGCAACAGTCTTCTAAGGCACATGGGTCGACTTGCCAGCTTCTACAGTGGGGTTACAATGCCCCTGTGTGTGTGTGTGTGCGTGTGTGTGTGTGTGTGTGTGTGTGTGTGTTTATGTGGTCAGAATGTACAGAAAATGGGTGTATGCATATTGTACATGTCTGCCACATAAGATGTATGAATAAATGATAAATGGAACATGTTTGTGCTGTGTCTGTGTGTACACATGTGCCCATGTGTATGTGTGTGTGTGTGTGTGTGTGGGTGTGTGTGTGAGTGTGTGCATGTGTGTGCTGCACACACACACATGCACACATGCACACACGCACACACATATATGCACTCACACACACACGGGCAGTGTAACCCCACTGTAGAAGCTGGCAAGTCAGCCCAAGTGCCTTAGAATGACTGCTGTGTGTCAAATTCCTAATTCACCTCTCGATTATAACAAAGATCTGCAATTATTGCATACCTCTAATCTGATTGGTTCCCCAAAAGCCTGGTGATTGTGGAGTACAGCAGTTCATTAGACCCTACTTACGCGTAGTGGTGATGTAATCCACCTGCGACTGTGTAACTTTGGGTCTGGACACGAGACTATGGCAGTGGGAGTTAGTCAGCCATGTTCACAGCATTCGAAATGGAACATAATTTTCACTGTTAGTAAGAATATGCTCAATATTTTTTCCACTCTATATTTTTTCCACATAATTCATATAATTGTTTTTTGATATTAAAGATTATTTAATTTCAATACACACACATATACATGATTTATAAATAGTTAATTACATTTATTGTTCAGATAACATTACTACAATTAAATACAACGAATACACACGGACATATTATACACAAATCAATAACTAAAATCATCTGTGCAGACAACCTCTACAATTGTGCTCAGTAATAATAGCAATACCTATTCAGAATCATTCATTTTCGTACATCACAGTGACACCCATTTCCTCACGAAGCAGCCACTAGGCGAAAAAGTACATTTACATCTCATTTACGTATAATGTACATTTGTTGTAAATCTGTTGGGGCACATTTACTAACATATTTGCAGTCTTGTAAATATGTTACACATTTGCCATTATATTTACTTCACATTTACTACCCTGGAAAATGTGTCACATATTTACAAATGTATTTGCAATACATTTACGTTGCATATACATCATCAGATTTATCGTAATATTTACAAGGCTAGCAAATGTGCAATATGCTCTAATTATACAAGCGCTTATAATACAAGTAATAAGAAAATATTCTAATATAGCTATCTCGATCTTAAAATGTGGACATCACGACATTGGATTACCACCATCAAATCGATCTATCCACTTGAGGTACACTAGTTCGATTCTAACATTAGCTTTAACACACATAGGCGCGCGCATACTCATACACGTACGGCAGGCTCGCGCACGCATACATGTATATTAATCAACGTCGCGCTGATAGCGACCGTGTGTGCGAATAAGAACGCCCTTCCCTTCTGTTGGGGCAATACCAGTGACCATGCTCACAGAGTGTGCTAATGTGAGCGATAACCGATATGAGTTTAGCCTTGTATCCATGGTGTTAGGTGTTTAGTTGTCATTGAATTAGAATATCACCTGGAACTAGATGTGGCTTCAGACTGCCCTTCTGTTGGGGCAATGACAGTGACCATGCTCACAGAGTGTGCTAATGTGAGCGATATCCGATATGAGTTTAGCCTTGTATCCATGGTGTTTGGTGTTTAGTTGTCATTGAATTAGAATATCACCTGGAACTAGATGTGGCTTCAGACTGCCCTTCTGTTGGGGTAATGACAGTGACCATGCTCACAGAGTGTGCTAATGTGAGCGATATCCGATATGAGTTTAGCCTTGTATCCATGGTGTTTGGTGTTTAGTTGTCATTGAATTAGAATATCACCTGGAACTAGATGTGGCTTCAGACTGCCCTTCTGTTGGAGCAATAACAGTGACCATGCTCACAGAGTGTGCTAATGTGAGCGATATCCGATATGAGTTTAGCCTTGTATCCATGGTGTTTGGTGTTTAGTTGTCATTGAATTAGAATATCACCTGGAACTAGATGTGGCTTCAGACTGCCCTTCTGTTGGGGTAATGACAGTGACCATGCTCACAGAGTATGCTAATGTGAGCGATATCCGATATGAGTTTAGCCTTGTATCCATGGTGTTTGGTGTTTAGTTGTCATTCAATTAGAATATCACCTGGAACTAGATGTGGCTTCAGACTGCCCTTCTGTTGGGGCAATGACAGTGACCATGCTCACAGAGTGTGCTAATGTGAGCGATATCCGATATGAGTTTAGCCTTGTATCCATGGTGTTTGGTGTTTAGTTGTCATTGAATTAGAATATCACCTGGAACTAGATGTGGCTTCAGACTGCCCTTCTGTTGGGGTAATGACAGTGACCATGCTCACAGAGTGTGCTAATGTGAGCGATATCCGATATGAGTTTAGCCTTGTATCCATGGTGTTTGTTGCTTAGTTGTCATTGAATTAGAATATCACCTGGAACTAGATGTGGCTTCAGACTGCCCTTCTGTTGGGGCAATGACAGTAACCATGCTCACAGAGTGTGCTAATGTGAGCGATATCCGATATGAGTTTAGCCTTGTATCCATGGTGTTTGGTGTTTAGTTGTCATTCAATTAGAATATCACCTGGAACTAGATGTGGCTTCAGACTGCCCTTCTGTTGGGGTAATGACAGTGACCATGCTCACAGAGTGTGCTAATGTGAGCGATATCCGATATGAGTTTAGCCTTGTATCCATGGTGTTTGGTGTTTAGTTGTCATTCAATTAGAATATCACCTGGAACTAGATGTGGCTTCAGACTGCCCTTCTGTTGGGGCAATGACAGTGACCATGCTCACAGAGTGTGCTAATGTGAGCGATATCCGATATGAGTTTAGCCTTGTATCCATGGTGTTTGGTGTTTAGTTGTCATTGAATTAGAATATCACCTTGAACTAGATGTGGCTTCAGACTGCCCTTCTGTTGGGGTAATGACAGTGACCATGCTCACAGAGTGTGCTAATGTGAGCGATATCCGATATGAGTTTAGCCTTGTATCCATGGTGTTTGGTGTTTAGTTGTCATTCAATTAGAATATCACCTGGAACTAGATGTGGCTTCAGACTGCCCTTCTGTTGGGGCAATGACAGTGACCATGCTCACAGAGTGTGCTAATGTGAGCGATATCCGATATGAGTTTAGCCTTGTATCCATGGTGTTAGGTGTTTAGTTGTCATTGAATTAGAATATCACCTGGAACTAGATGTGGCTTCAGACTGCCCTTCTGTTGGGGCAATGACAGTGACCATGCTCACAGAGTGTGCTAATGTGAGCGATATCCTATATGAGTTGTATCCATGGTGTTTGGTGTTTAGTTGTCATTGAATTAGAATATCACCTGGAACTAGATGTGGCTTCAGACTGCCCTTCTGTTGGAGCAATGACAGTGACCATGCTCACAGAGTGTGCTAATGTGAACAATATCCGATATGTGTTTAGTCTTGTATCCATGGTGTTTGGTGTTTAGTTGTCATTGAATTAGAATATCACCTGGAACTAGATGTGGCTTCAGACTGCCCTTCTGTTGGGGTAATGACAGTGACCATGCTCACAGAGTGTGCTAATGTGAGCGATATCCGATATGAGTTTAGCCTTGTATCCATGGTGTTTGGTGTTTAGTTGTCATTCAATTAGAATATCACCTGGAACTAGATGTGGCTTCAGACTGCCCTTCTGTTGGGGTAATGACAGTGACCATGCTCACAGAGTGTGCTAATGTGAGCGATATCCGATATGAGTTTAGCCTTGTATCCATGGTGTTTGGTGTTTAGTTGTCATTCAATTAGAATATCACCTGGAACTAGATGTGGCTTCAGACTGCCCTTCTGTTGGGGCAATGACAGTGACCATGCTCACAGAGTGTGCTAATGTGAGCGATATCTGATATGAGTTTAGCCTTGTATCCATGGTGTTAGGTGTTTAGTTGTCATTGAATTAGAATATCACCTGGAACTAGATGTGGCTTCAGACTGCCCTTCTGTTGGGGCAATGACAGTGACCATGCTCACAGAGTGTTCTAATGTGAGCGATATCCGATATGAGTTTAGTCTTGAATCCATGGTGTTTGGTGTTTAGTTGTCATTGAATTAGAATATCACCTGGAACTAGATGTGGCTTCAGACTGCCCTTCTGTTGGGGTAATGACAGTGACCATGCTCACAGAGTGTGCTAATGTGAGCGATATCCGATATGAGTTTAGCCTTGTATCCATGGTGTTTGGTGTTTAGTTGTCATTGAATTAGAATATCACCTGGAACTAGATGTGGCTTCAGACTGCCCTTCTGTTGGAGCAATAACAGTGACCATGCTCACAGAGTGTGCTAATGTGAGCGATATCCGATATGAGTTTAGCCTTGTATCCATGGTGTTTGGTGTTTAGTTGTCATTCAATTAGAATATCACCTGGAACTAGATGTGGCTTCAGACTGCCCTTCTGTTGGAGCAATAACAGTGACCATGCTCACAGAGTGTGCTAATGTGAGCGATATCCGATATGAGTTTAGCCTTGTATCCATGGTGTTTGGTGTTTAGTTGTCATTCAATTAGAATATCACCTGGAACTAGATGTGGCTTCAGACTGCCCTTCTGTTGGGGTAATGACAGTGACCATGCTCACAGAGTGTGCTAATGTGAGCGATATCCGATATGAGTTTAGCCTTGTATCCATGGTGTTTGGTGTTTAGTTGTCATTCAATTAGAATATCACCTGGAACTAGATGTGGCTTCAGACTGCCCTTCTGTTGGAGCAATGACAGTGACCATGCTCACAGAGTGTGCTAATGTGAACGATATCCGATATGTGTTTAGCCTTGTATCCATGGTGTTTGGTGTTTAGTTGTGATTCAATTAGAATATCACCTGGAACTAGATGTGGCTTCAGACTGCCCTTCTGTTGGGGCAATGACAGTGACCATGCTCACAGAGTGTGCTAATGTGAGCGATATCCGATATGAGTTTAGCCTTGTATCCATGGTGTTAGGTGTTTAGTTGTCATTGAAATAGAATATCACCTGGAACTAGATGTGACTTCAGACTGCCCTTCTGTTGGGGCAATGACAGTGACCATGCTCACAGAGTGTGCTAATGTGAACGATATCCGATCTGAGGTTAGCCTTGTATCCATGGTGTTTGGTGTTTAGTTGTCATTGAATTAGAATATCACCTGGAACTAGATGTGGCTTCAGACTGCCCTTCTGTTGGGGTAATGACAGTGACCATGCTCACAGAGTGTGCTAATGTGAGCCATATCCGATATGAGTTTAGCCTTGTATGCATGGTGTTTGGTGTTTAGTTGTCATTGAATTAGAATATCACCTGGAACTAGATGTGGCTTCAGACTGCCCTTCTGTTGGGGCAATGACAGTGACCATGCTCACAGAGTGTGCTAATGTGAGCGATATCCGATATGAGTTTAGCCTTGTATCCATGGTGTTTGGTGTTTAGTTGTCATTGAATTAGAATATCACCTGGAACTAGATGTGGCTTCAGACTGCCCTTCTGTTGGGGTAATGACAGTGACCATGCTCACAGAGTGTGCTAATGTGAGCGATATCCGATATGAGTTTAGCCTTGTATCCATGGTGTTTGGTGTTTAGTTGTCATTCAATTAGAATATCACCTGGAACTAGATGTGGCTTCAGACTGCCCTTCTGTTGGGGTAATGACAGTGACCATGCTCACAGAGTGTGCTAATGTGAGCGATATCCGATATGAGTTTAGCCTTGTATCCATGGTGTTTGGTGTTGTCATTCAATTAGAATATCACCTGGAACTAGATGTGGCTTCAGACTGCCCTTCTGTTGGGGTAATGACAGTGACCATGCTCACAGAGTGTGCTAATGTGAGCGATATCCGATATGAGTTTAGCCTTGTATCCATGGTGTTTGGTGTTTAGTTGTCATTGAATTAGAATATCACCTGGAACTAGATGTGGCTTCATGGTGTCTAGTTGTCATTGAATTAGAATATGACCTGGATGTGCCCTATGCTTCTGACATCCTTGTGATGTATGGTTAGTTCACTAAGTACTGTATAGGGTTAATGGACTCTGCTGTTATGTGGGTCCATGGATGTGGTAAGTGAGTGAGGAGTTGTTGATTGGAGCAAGTTAGATGTGTTGTGCTGTTTTGTAAAAGTGCAGCTGCCATGAACTTGTTTATACATGTACAGGAGTTGTGTTCATGCCCATATATGGAATGGCCTACTACCAACAGCTCCTCCCACTTTGAAAAGCTTTGTGTAGCTATGCTTTACTTCCCCTCCTCTTTTGTTAGTGCTCCTCTTACCCTATCCTCTATGACGTTTGATTTTTTTCACTCACAATTTCAAATCCACTCTATTTTAGTAATACATGAGTGACAGCTTTAATCATTACAACTGGAAAAATTCATACATGATTGAAATCATAATTTATGACACTGTCCATTGTGTACATACATGTATGTAATTATAAAAAAACCTTCTGTTGTAATGGGCAGATATAAAGAACGCTTTCATCATTTAGCTTTGTACTTGCTGCAACAAACTGTGAGTGTATTCTTTGTACTGGTAAGAATGATGCTGGGCCAAATGGTTCATACAGATTAGCGCACCACACTTGTGATGATGTAGCAGGATGACTCTGGTAGTGTTGATACCATTTGACAAATGCAAAAATATGTGATTTTGTGTTTCCAAGCATGGTGTAATTGTGTTGAAAATAATTCATAACATGGCCTGGGCGAAGTTCTTCTGTAGTTTTGTCCACATGACCATCTTTACCACACCATGCTGCAAGGATGTAGCATGATCTTTTGGAACGGCTTCCTATTGATCCATACACTGTGTTTCCATTTTTGATGTATGTGTATGACATAGCACGAAATGAAATATGTGTGTTAATAACATCTTGTTTGTACATCACTTGATATGCATTGGCCAAATACAGTGTACTGTCTCCATCAAGGTAGTGCTCTGATGCAGCTCCTGATAAACAATAGGGAGCACTGATGGACCAGATGCTGGTGGGCACATCATGAACTGATAGTTTTGAACAAGCAATAACTGCACAATACTCCATGCCATGTTCTGAGCACATATCATTTAATGTACCAGTGCTGAAATCTTTGTTGAACAATTGTTGCATTGTTGTCGTCTGTACATTCAAGCACTCTACAGGAATATTCAGATTGTCAACTTGTACATCATGCATGAAGTGTTGCATGAACTGAACTTCCACTGATCGGTTATTGGTTCGATAGTTACCCAGTATACCATTGTACCTTTCAAATGAAAAAAGCCAGAATGCATAAACAGGCCCATAATCCTTAATGCATTCAACTAGATGTGTATGCATATGCATATTTGGAGTGACTTTCTCAATGCCATACAATCTCTCAAATTCAATACAAAATTTTACTAGTAGGTCATGACCTTGTTCTGCCTCTTCAATTGTTAGCATTGGTGACACTAAGATTTGACATGCGCGAACAAAAAGATGCCAACAATTTAAATGTGCCTGTTCCAGCTCACCCTCCAGCACATACATTGAAAGGGTCATTGTCCATATTTTCCATTCATCTGCTGTAAATGAACTAAATCCAGAAGCAATTTTATGTGGTATTCTTCCTAATGATGACGGAAATGCACATTTATCCACCTTTGATTGTAAAATGGTATGGCGATTTTTTGGTATAATGGGGGGAATCTTCATTTAACCATATGTTTTTCATTACATGTTTCGCAGTACCTAAAAAGAGGTTATGCATGGCATCAATGATGTGAAACCTTATGCAATCAAAGTATTCCAAATGCATCAGAGATGTAAATCTTGACCCACTCAGCGACTCAACTCTTTGCTTTGCAGCATTGCTGACTTGCTGTTGTCCTAAAAAGGCTTGTGCACGATGGTCATCCTCTTTGCGTGGGGCTGAAACTGTATTGAAATCACCACCATAACACATGGCCCCATTATCTGGGTTTGTCTCAAAATTTTTTGTGCACTTTGAGCAACCACATTTTGCCATGTGGCCATAAAAGCCACACACCTTTCTTGTTGCTGGTGTGTCACAGGCTACACAAAGCAAAGCAGCTCTTAAAGTGATGGGGTCATGTGCATCTGGGGATAGTATTTGAATTCCATCTTTCCATAAAATGTTTAGCTCTTCAACAAGTGGATCAAGGTATGTATTGATATGCAACGAAGGCTCATGGGGACCTGGTATTAAACCAACTAAAATAATGTTTTCTTTTTTAAAGCGCATTGATCTTGGCAGATTCAGAATGACCAAATAAACAGCACCAACACTATAAGGGGAGTGTTTGTAAGGATTGAACCAATCCACATTCAGCATTAGTCCTAAATTATTAGGAGCAGCTAAAAAAGGAGTGTTATTTACATGCATGAACTCCTTCCACACTCTACCATCATATATGTCATGCAGTGCATTGCTAGGGATAGTTCTTTGCCTCCATTTTTCACAGGCTAGCAGGACACCTGGACGACTAAAGTGCAATTTCAATGATTCTGCAAGAGATTTGTAACAATACATTTTGTGGGGATATGCTCTCAATGAACCATCCTTTAGTTTTATTCTAGCCACCAATGGTGAGCCACATGGTTTTCTACGAGCTCGATGAGGATGCTGGGGGTACTCGCAATATGTGCAAACGTTTTCTATAGTAGTGAGTACATCATCTAAATTATATATGAAGTGACATTTAGGACATACAACAAACTTGATAAAACTATTTCTGTTAACACGTAAGATGTTTCGTAAGCTTCTCAAAGACTTAGGAAAGATGAATGATATCGAGGCTAATAGTGGGGAAAACTGTTTCAATATAAAGCAGTAGAAATGCAAAACAGTTAGCAAGGTGTCGATTGCGTTAATTCCAATATTGTACCGACAAAACCATTTCAGTAGAATGGTTAGAAAACAGATTATTACGGCATGTGCTTTCCTTGAGATCGATTCTTCCTTTACATCTTCAGCTGTCGGCATTACATGATTTGGAAGGAGATCTGAAGTGCTATTACCTTGAATATCCTCATCAATGTCTGCAGCATGGTCATCCCACATTTCTCCATCATCTATTATTTCTTCCTCTTCGTAGCCTTTTTCAAGTTCTCCAATTTCTTCATCCTGATTATCTTGCATATCTATTGTGTGGTATTCAAGCAATCGGTTAATGATTCGCAGCGACAATTGCATGCATAGTGTGGTGCGATTTGTGTAGTGTATACACTAGCAGATACAATAATTGAAAGCAGCATTTTTTACCTTCTGCTTCGTCTGAATCATATATGCTTGCATTTAAACATTGCTCGTTCTCCAAATCGCTCTCA
This sequence comes from Ephydatia muelleri, assembly GCA_013339895.1. Classification (NCBI taxonomy): domain Eukaryota; kingdom Metazoa; phylum Porifera; class Demospongiae; order Spongillida; family Spongillidae; genus Ephydatia; species Ephydatia muelleri. The sequence continues at coordinate 3,497,280 of JABACO010000020.1, read as the reverse complement.
TCTGATGAAGCTGCCGCTAATACATTTTTCATTGCCCACGAATTCGACGATGCGTCGAAATATAGCTTTTTATGCTTCAGGTACGTATTTGACGAGACTGTTTCACGACAGTGTGGGCAATAACGACGGTTACGAGGCATTCTCAACTTGAATTGCTTAGCCAGCACTTAGATTTGAAATCTCTGCTCAGTAATTACGTCATACAAACCCGCGTGGACCAATGGGAATATTTGCGCCAAATAGCATATTGCTGCATCTGTCCATTCATAGCTTCTGTCGTACATATTAATGATCTGCGTATCAAGAATGTCTTTGCCGTTTGTCACTCCCAGTCGTGTGAATGTATCTCGTCGGCCTATTCTACCTCGCTCTGGTAAATCATTCATTATGCAATGTATTTTTAAATCACTGAAAATATATTGCATCGACACCGACTATGATATATATATTAGGAGGGTCTCCCGCTAGCGCTGGATTGGACACTACTTGCCAAGAAAAAATCCTCTCTTCTCTTCAAAGTTTGCAGGATCAGATAGCAGAGTTGAGAAGCTCTACAGCTACCTCATCGACAGCCGCCACAGCGCCGGAACCACCGAAGGAGAAAAGGATTGCCAAGGAATTGTCGGTACGCTATTTCGTGTTGTCATGGTTATCTTGCACACTGAACCACGGCCTTTTATTGCAAATATACAGTCTGCCATCCATAGCACTGTGAAACACCTGCGCGATCAGACAGAGAATGCTATGGAGTGGAATACCTCCCTAAGGTACATGAGGTCATCAACATGCATTACTGATGTACTGCATGATGAAGTTTCACATGCAGATATTGCAAACCGGCGTGTAACGGATGAGGTTGTGACTGCTTGTCAGAGCGACAAATTTCCCGCTGCTGTCGTCCGAAGTATGCCACGCATCTATTAGTATTTAAATTCTTTTTCCGCGGTACATACGTTGTATCATTCATGCAGAAGCCGCTAGGATATACTTCGCTAGCTTAAAGCGACGCTCGAAAATGGTACTGGCTGGAAAGCTGGACGAATCCAAAAAGCGGCAGCGAAAGGTCCAGCGAAAGCACAACGTGAGTCGTATTGTGCAATCTAACACTGAAATTAATACACCATTCATTTTTATAGAAAGCACATAGCAGGATGAACGCCTGCACCACTTCCACGGCTATTACTGCCGAGGAGAAAAATGAGGCAACAAAGATCCTCACTGTAGACTTTATGTCTTCAGAAGAAACAGGGCAGGAGACAGCTGGGAGCGATAATGAACGGGTGCCACCAGCTACCATTTTCAAACTTCGTCCACTTCCTTGGCGGAGCGACAGGGCGAATTCCATTATCGCCAGCATGGACCGAAAGGCCCAGCGCAGGAGCTCAGATAGAGCAAAGGAGATGTGCCGCAAGCGGTACAATGGCGATCCGTCAACTCGGCAACCGCCTCCATCTGCTCCTGCGTGGGCCGTAAAGGAACTTAGCTAGCTTTGCTCTTGTGCGTCGCTGTGTTTATATGTATGCATAAATATGTAAGATATTAAAAGTTTAGCGCAATCGTTCAATTTATAACCAATAGCTATAGGTTTGCAATAGGTATCCACAGTGCCTATAAATGTAACGCAAATATCACATTTACTCCAGCATTTACTTACGTGCAAATGTGAGTAAATTGCACATATACCATGTTTACATACCGGTGTAAACACTGTGTAAATACGACATTTGCAAAATTGTAAATAGATGTAAATGTAAGTAAATGTCACATATACATCACATTTACATAATATTTCCATACGGTGTAAATGCACTGTTTCATCCAGTGAGAACTATTCCTTTCTTAATACTTTTAATGTTTACATCTAATGTTAAACACATTAAAAATATTGGAGGTACATGCAACAGTACACACACACACACACACATACGCACACACACACACACACACACATACACACACACCTCGAACCTTACCTTCCATCTGCAGCCAGCATGACCATCAGTTTCTTCTCCCGTCTGTGCAGAACGATGCTCTCTTTTTGATCACACACTTTTTTGCACTGATATGGTATCATCTCCCACGAGCTCCTCTTGTGGGGATAGAAGAAGATCACCACTGGTGCACTGTATGACCACTGGTCATGAATAGTGGTGGTCATAGACTATTTTTTACTATGAGTAGATAAGATCCTACATAATACCTCCAACCCTGACACCCAACACCACCTACAAACCTAGTACACACCCAACACTCATATAATCTTCCAAAAAACCTACACACCCTACACACCACCTCCAACACCCAAGCTAGGTACGTATGCAGGTAGAAATTGGATGCGCGCTATAATTAGAACTTACTTCAAAATGAGTTAACTGCTGTCATCGTTTTTCAAACACTAGCTGGAAACAACGACATTTATATTACAATAATCACAACAAAAGGACCCGTTACTTTGTACTCCGACTGAAGAAACAGGGCTAGGCTTTGCGTCTCTGCCAAACTAGTGCTGGTTTCAGCACATTGCGTACCGTATTTTATACACGATACAAACCCAGCGATCGCGACCAAACACTAGCATGAAAATATGCCAGGGAGTGTACACAAATGATGGAATGTAGCTTGCAAACACACATTTCGCTTTATTCTTCTCCTGTGAAGCACCATTCGTTACTAAACAGAACCTGTAATTGCAAATAATTAATTCGGCCGGGAAATATTGGTAGGCCTATTAATATTGCTGAAGCACTACTTGATTCAGTGAAGTGATCCTTGAGTACGAGCAGAGATAATATAGTCTCTGGTACGAGTCAAAGTTTTCTTTTTCCGACGTGTAATAGAAATATTATGGTTATGAAATCAATGCGTCGGTAAAAGTAAACATGTGACGCTTATATATGCGTTCAACAATAGGTATATCGAAGAGAGAGTGTAAGGGAGAGAGGGGGAGGACCATCCAATAGAGATTTGCCACACAGCAATCAGGGACAGCCCCTATTATTTTTGATACCGAGCGTTCTGGTGAGTCATAGGGTTCTTTGCACATATATATATATTTACACTTGTAGCTATGATATTTAAGGTCTACTGACAGATTAGCTACGTACTGATATGCTCACGGCTTGACTGCAGTGGCTTTCCAATGCATGTTTGATGTTCCATGTACATTCCAGGCTACGACACGCCACGCGACATTTGTAATGCAAACATCAGTACGCATATGCATTTATACGCAGACATATGAAGCGACTCTTCATCTCAGTTACTATACATTAAATGTTGCGGTGACACAACAAAAAAGTAGGGAACGGATATAATGGTGATAGTGCATTTTTGCTAGCCACTTAATAGAATCCTTCCTACACTGTACATGGAATTAAAATTAAAGTTTTAGTGAACATCCATTTCTTTTCTGTCATCCAAATCCAAAGTCTTCACACTCTTCAATGGCCTTTGTCAGTTTCTCTTTTAAAGTTTCAAATGAACTGTAGCATGGAAGGTCCAGTGTGTTGAAACAGGTGTGGGAACTGGAAAGTAGAAACTCAGTTTAAAAATCAAACTCATCTCTAAAGGGTTAATGTGAGACTTGCCAAGGCAATCGTGCTGAAATTTCAGAAATCAAACTTATTGTAAAACGTCTGGTCTTCAGTGCCTTAAAGCCCTCAAACGGGATACTAGATGTCCCTGTCACAAACTGTATGATTGAGAACTGATAAAACAAAGAAGGACTGCACATTGTATCAACTGACTTGTAGAAGTTTCAACTTCTGTTCATTTGAGTATGATGCCACTACCTCCCAAAACCATTTAATTACAGTGTGATTGGCATCGTAACCTGCAGAATATGAACACTCGCACATTGTACTGTGGCAAATGAAGACCCACCTGAAGAATACTCTGTGTTGGCCTTCCAGTCTTCAAAGTTGATCTCTGGTGTTCCAGCAATCACCCATTCCAACTCACGAGCATCAAATGGGATCAGGAGTTGCAATGGCACAAGTTCCCAGATACCATTGACAAGTGCTTCCATCTGCTCCTGAACACCTCTGGACAGCCTCCAGTTGACCATCAGCTTAATGTATTCCTTTTTGTTGTTCTCAGTGACAGAGATCTTTGATCCTCCTTTTTTAAAATCAGTTTCTACTATCTATGAAACAATAGCAATAAACCACAGGTATGCTACACTTTCATCACTGCATACCTCGCCAAAGCATTCTTCTTCAACAGAGAAAGTGAGCTGAAGGTCTTCTGGATCATTTTCTTGGAGGTAAACAAGGCTATTGTAGAAGCTTACATCAATCCCCTCTACGTCACTCAGTGAAAATGGTCTGCACATAGATAATGCTAAGAATGCAATGTGCATCTGGAAAGTTGGACTTTAAAACTAACATATTCAATATCGCCTTGTAAAAGTGGCGGGCAAAGAAAACATCTAGCAGCTGTCCTTGAATTATTGCATAGCCTATCACTCTGCCGGCAAATTGGAACCTGAAAGTAAAAGCACGTGAAGTACATGAAGGTCAGGTGTGAAATCATATGGCTTACTAACCACTTGAGTGCATCATTGATCTGGGATGAAAATGGACTGATCTCTACAGAGTAGGATCCTTGACTTGAGTACTGAAAGAGGCCATAGTAAGGATTGAAAATCTGATGGGACAGTTTGAAGAAAAACTCCCTGGATGGTCCACCTGCATCAATCCTTACCACGTGATGTAGGAAAGAGATACATGACCACATCATGTCGCTTCATGTTCTCACAACTAACCCTAATTCTCCAGCCCACTGCACCTTGAAACGGTGTGCTTGAAGGATTCCAGATGATAAATGCATTACATTTCTGAAATCATCTGCTAAAATGTGGTCTCTACGAACAGTGATAGTTACACGATTATCTGTGGAATAGTATGCTTGTAGGGACTGCAATTTGGTTTGAAATTGGACATTTTGGCTATCCATTGAATTCTGTGCTGGATTAGTTTGCAGCATTGGTGTTTCGTCCTGTCTTGGTGTAGCTTCAGAAAGTATTCGCGATTGATTATTGAGGACTTCCAGTACAGCCCTGTGGCAGGAAAGGTATGATTTATTTCTCGTACCACTTTCAGAGTTTACCGCATAAAGTCCCCAAAAGATCTGTCTGTCTGCATTCTTGAAAGTAATTCCTGAGGATCAGTTGCACAAGACAGCTCACGTGCCCATATACTGCTCATTGGGTACAAATCAAAACAAATGACACAATGAAGGCCTTGCGCTTATTAGCATTCCTATTTTACAAATCGTTGCAATTAGCTATTTAAAGATGTGTGTGTGTGTGTGTGTATAAATGGCAGACAAGGAAATTCAAGGTGAAGATTTCATCAACCTTCAGTTTTCCTGAAGCTTGATTGACAGTAACAATAATTCTCAGTGTCTTTGATGCACTGTTCCTAAAGCTCAATGTGAATATTTAGCTGCACTATGATATGCAATACATGTCATTCTCATGATTAATTCTTAGTACCCATATGTAATTATCACTTTCTGCCTGCATTGTATAATATGTTGCTATTAATACATGCCTTATTTTAATATTTCTTGGTCACATTTCAGATACAAATTCTTACTCAGTAGTAATAGGCAAAAAGTCTGACTACAATTCATTTTCCTACTGACACCATCTCTAGAGCATGAAAATGAGCTGGTTATTTACGTTTGCTAAACTGTATGTCAATATAGACAGGTACTTGTCAATCATACCTATATTCAGGGAGAGTGTTTGACATTGACAATGTTTCCATGAGAGTATCACAGTCTGACCCTCTAAAGAAATCAATGGCTGTAGAAATGCTGCAAAGGAACACAGCAAGACAGACCTCTTTCCTGTCCCATGGCACTGTATATCTTACCTTGCGATGCTTGACTGTTGTGTGTTGGAAGCGCACAATGAAATCTCTTCATCAAATACACTTTATAAGTAAGATGCAACACATTAAACATCGAGTACATACACAATACAAGTGTTTCTACCTTAGAAGACTAGCAAGTTGCACTGATACCTCTGCTGAGGACTGTTGATAGTTCTGCAAAGCAACTGCACCATCCTCCCGAATGCTCCTAATAGCAGCTCTGAGTAACATCAAATAATTGAATTTTTTTAATCAGACAAAAGGAATAGAAGTGCAATGGGACTCTCCTCACCTCAGCTCTGGTGTCAAAGATTAGGGCACACCACATCAAATGTGTCAAAAATGTTCGGCTGCCTCAAGAAAGCCACAACCCGGTCACTGTAAGCTAGAGAGGAGGATATTTAAGGTGCAGATGTGGGGGGGAGGTGCCTGTCTCACTTCGCAGGTTTGCCTCAGGCAGGGATGCAGGAGATGCAGCATGGCTGGAAGGGGCAGGTGGAGCCGTGGAGACAACAGCACGGGTGCGCATCTGCGGGGATGGTTTCCACACATTGCTTGATGTCCAATTTTAGTCAATGCAGTACCGCAAGTGTATATCAATTATTAGTATTCTTGCATATTGTAACAAAATGCAACGCTCAAACTTTACCGTCTAAAAACACATTAGCTGGGAGTGTGAATCATTGTATGAGGGTGTGCTGTACATGTAATCCCAAATTAGTATAAACAAAGAAAAACAAACTGCTAAAGCTGGAACTGCTGTGCATAACAAATGTAACACAATCTACGTGTACGTACCTGTATCTCTGATGGAGCACGAGTGGCAACCTCAGAACCAGCCTGGCCCTCATTGCCTGCATATGGCAGTCTAGGATCAATGAACGTTGTGAGGTGGGCATTGTGATCTATGAACACCACCTGTCAAAAGATGATAGCAGTCAAAGGCATTAGGGCCATGTGGTAATTACAGTGTAGTGGTAGGTACAATACACTGCAACAAAGGCACCAACCTTTTTGGTCTTGGGATCAATCTTTTTCTCCCAACCAGAAGGCAGGGACCAGTCAGTGTGTGCAAAGCTGTTTAGAATAGCAACCAAGGCCTCCTTGTGTTGGAATGTGGCGTAAACAGAGTGGTCACTGCGAATGGCCTGCACTAGTCTAATGGCCTCCGGATTGGACATCAAGGCATTGTTTTGAACTTTCTACATGTACATAAGTGTAGTGAGGGATGCTCACATCACACACATCATCTGCAAGTGAAAAACAACTCACTTGTGCATATTGGTACAGATCTGGCCTTGTGATAAACTTGAAGCCTGGTGTGCTTCTCAGCTCATCGTCAATACTTTGTAGGCGTTCCATACGTAGCACTGGTTCTCCCTTTGGTTCTAGCGGCTCATTAGCTTCCACATTCAATGGTGTGTCAAGAAATTCAAACAGCCTGCAGGTTCATGTTTAACACATGATGTATGTATATGTACACTGTATACATATGTGTGTCTACATCCCTCAAAATGATTACATGTGCTAACTTGTCACAACATTGCTCTAAAAAGTCCTATGTGTATTTTTTGGGCCTTTCAGAAGAATGTTCAAAGTGGAACGAATGTTTAGCTACCTGCATGTAAATACAATTAATCCTTGACTATTTTCATCACACATGGAAGCTCACCTTTGCAATGTCTGGTCCGACTCCTCTGCAATAATAATAATTCAAGGTCATCCAAGACAGGCACAGTCCCACACCTACCAGTGTATACGTTCTCTTGACCACTCTGAGCAGCAGCTGAGTTGTTCTCCTGACCCTCTGCATGGGCGTGCACAAATCCTTACAAACAGCTTTACAATGGGTTCATACCTGCAGCTTTCTCAGCAATGGCGGCCGCATGAGATGGAGACAGACCTTGGCCCTGCTTAAAGGACCTCCTGCTGTCTCTTACATGACGTGAACCACTCCGAAGAAGGGAGGCATGCCTTTGAATGGTTTCTGAAGTACTTTTTGATCTGTTGGTTGTAACAAGTGTGGGTCGACAGATTCAAAAAAATAGATAATACGTTTAGCTGTGTAGAGAGCCTGGAATGTACATGGAACATCAAACATGCATTTGATAGATGCTGCATTAAAACAGTGAACATATCAGTACACATACCTTGCTGCATCTAATGCATTCTGTCTGTCAGTAGACCTTAAAATGATAGCTACATATGTAAATATATGTGCAAAGAACCCTGTGACTCACATTTCCCCACCAGAAAGCTCACTAACAATTATAGCAGGGGCTGCCCCTTCATTGTTATGTGGCAGATCTCCATTGGATGGTCCTCCCTGGGGCTCACCAGGGCTTGACGACACAGCAGTGTCCATGTCCAGTCGGCCATCCGAAGCCAGGATAGGACTTAGGTTTGCAGGAGCACTCAAAGGTGAACCCATTTCTTGGCCTGCAGTCCTCAGACTGTGCACCAATGAAGCCCCTACAGATAAAAGGCCATTTCAATTACCTTAATTTCTATTCTAACCTTCTCCATTCGGGGGAGCAAGGTCCAGCTGGTTATTGCCTTCACTGGTTATTACCTTCAGGTACTAGCTGGTTATGACCCTCAGGGGCTAGCTGGTTATGATCCTCAGGGGCTGGATCCAGTTGCCAGTTGCGTACTGACAATGTTATTGTACCAGTAGCTGAGTCACTTTGATGTCTCTTCTCAAGTGTAAAGGTCAGAGTCCTGCAAAAAAAATTAAGTGATGAAAAAAAAGAGCCATTGGATATGACAAACTCACGTCTCTCCTCTCCACACAAGGAGCTGGTTCACAGGTATGTCTACCTTCCACCAAAATGACCTAATTTTTCTCGCACAGTTGCCGCACTTCAATTTTCAATAGGTCAGAGGGGAGAGCCATAAGGTAAAGTCCTGCGGTGAAGTGTAAGGAGGGTAGGTGTTACATGGCAAGTGCACATGAGGGCAGAAGGTGAGTGGAGGGTGAGGAGGAAGAGGGAAGGTCGGGAGGAGGGGGAGGAAGAGGGAGAGAGAGGCGGGAGGAGGAAGCGGGAGGCGGGAGGGGAGGGGCGGAGGGAGCGGGCGGAAGGCGGAGGGGAGAGGCAGAGGGAGGAGCAGCGAAGGCGGAGGAAGAGGGAGGAGGGAGGAGGAGGGAGGAGGAGGGAGGATAGGAGAGAGAGGGGAGGAAGGAGAGAGAGGGGGAGAGGGAGGACAGGAGAGATGAGGAGGAAGGAGAGAGAGGGGAAGGAGAGAGAGGAGTAAGGAGAGAAGAGGGATGAAGGTAGAGAGAATGGAGGAAGGAGGAGAGGGAGGAAGTAGAGAGAGAGGGAGGAAGGAGAGAGAGGGAGGAAGGAGAGAGAGGGAGGAAGGAGAGAGAGGGAGGAAGGAGAGGAGAGGGAGGAAGGAGAGAGAGGGAGGAAGGAGAGAGAGGGAGGCAGGAATGAGAGAGGAGGGAGGAGAGAGAGGAAGGAGAGAGATGGGAGGAAGGAGAGAGAGGGAGGAAGGAGAGAGAGGAGGAAGGAGAGAGAGGAGGAAGAGAGAGAGGAGGAAGGAGAGAGAGGGAAGGGAACTTGTCATGTTTGCAGCATCATTGTCCTTATAATCAGTGTAATGATGTGATGTTGCATGAAATGATACCCCTGGATGCACATGCATAAAAGATAGGGTACGCCACAGGGCTGCACTGCGTTATGGTGTGCAGTTTGGGTACAGCTAGATCAAACTCAACATGCAAGATTGAAACTGTATATTCTGTTTTTTTTTCTTCTTACACTCATATGCAATGAGCAGTCTTGCTAGAATGGACCACGTGGATTATGCTAGTAGCTTAGAACCACATGCTATTACAGTATCTACATTTTCAGTGTGGCAGGTGCAAGATGGGGACAGGCTTAGGGCCCCTAACTCCCCCCTCCCTCCCGTATGTTTACTTTGCCTTTCACATTCTCCTTCACTGATCCCGATCTCCCCCTAATCCTTCCCTCTCACCTCATGCCATCTTGGATTTATGCTCATTGGTACCACAGTGCTGGTGACCTTTTGACCATGGTGTGGTAGTGAGGGAGCCTTGTGAGGGTGGGTCAGGTGAAATTCGAGGGCAGGGTTTGGGCAACGGAACCTCCAGTGAAGTCCAGTACAGTGAACATCTGTATGAGTTGGACATACTGATTTCTGTGTGGTCCAATCCAAATACATACGTTTTAATTAACACATAAGAGTGAACTCAAAGCTGGACGAGATGTATGCCAGCACAGACATCCACAGTATCGAATACAGTACAAAAATGGCTTACCATACACCTCAATGCGGATTGGTTCAATGTTTTGAGCCAAAGATGGCACAAGTTCGGATTGAATAACCGATTGAAACTCAGGGTTGATCACTAAGAGTGGTGGGCTCTTTAGCAACAGCACACCATCACATCGAAAGTAGCAGAAGTTAACAGCAGTCGTGTAGTCTGATCAAGAAAGTGTGTGTGTGTGTGTGTGTGTGTGTGTGTGTGTGTGTGTGTGTGTGTGTGTGTATGTATGTGTGTGTGTGTGTGTGTGTGTTTGTGATACAGTTTAAGGTACTTTTAAACCTAGTTAACCGACCACCGCACCTGATCGCCATCTACGATCATGCGACAGATGGCACGCATGCACATTTCAGAATGTAGTGCTGCCCAAATTTTTATTTTTATAATTATAATATTATAATTATGGAACGTTCTATACGAAAATGGGTCTTGTGGATTTTATTTTATAACATAGCATTTAAAACGTTATATCTTCCGAAATATTAACGCTATCGGGTTCCTATTTTTAGCACAACATACCACACCATTACTATATGTGCAAATTCATTTTGGTGTCTTACACATGCGGGGTACCGACGTTACAAGGTCTGATACCCCGTAGGGTTCAAAACGGCCACATCTTCAGGTAGGAGTGTCCAAATCGGTTCAAAATAGGTATCTATGTAGAAGGGTCCTACCGCTATTGATTTGTTCTGTTCGTTAATTTTTGCTTTATCCGTTATGGAGATACAAGTGTGCAAAGAAATTGCATATTTTCCGGGCGTTACGCGCCATTAACGTATTACGAGGATCCTCGAAGCCAGTCGTAATACGTTAATGGCCCCGGAAATATGCAATTACTTTGCACACTTGTATCTCCATAACGGATAAAGCAAAAATTAACGAACAGAATAATCCATAGCGGTAGGACCCTTCTACATAGTTACCTATTTTGAACCGATTTGGACACTCCTACCTGAAGATGTGGCCGTTTTGAACCCTACGGAGTATCGGACCATGTAACGTCGGTACCCGCATGTGTAAGACACCAAAATGGATTGTCACATATAGTAATGGCGTGGTATGTTGTGTTAAAAATAGGAACCCGATAGCATTAATATTTCGGAAGATATATCGATTTAAATGTTATGTTATAAAATAAAATCCGCAAGACCCATTTTCGTATAGAACGTTTCATATATATTTTAATGAATCTCCATCATCAAGAATGATGTGAATCTATGTGCAGGGATATGGCACCATACCAGTTGGTGGTGCCATATTACCACACCCCCAAACATACTGCATCATGCCTACCCTGGCCCAGACCCCTGCCAAGTGTATGAAGAGTCAATGAAGCATATCGCGAGGGGAGAGTGCAGTGGGCATGGTTGAATCAATTTAAAACTTACTGTCAAACCCTTCCACCTTCAGTCTCCACTTGATCGATCCAGATCTGATGCCGTTCTCGCCTTTTTCTTTCCTGTCCAAGAAGTTTTCAAAATTTTGTTAGCGAGGAACAGAGTACCCATTAATTACCCATCAATGCAGGATACGCGATTGCAGCGATAGAACGAGAAATATGGCTACACATAAGTCCATCTATCTGCACAATTCTGCCACAGCCACGATCCAACAAACTCATATCGAGGGGCGTGGCACAAAAGGGTCATACCGACTTCGAGCACTCCGATAAAATCCTTGCTGTTCGGTACGTATGTGTAGTTCGAGAAGTCCCAGTAGACGTTCACAAGTTGCTGCACTTCAACCTCCGTCTTGTCTAGCAGCAAGCATCCCCCAACATCAATTTGCATGCTTTCCAAACTAGCCGTTATCTTGGATACTCACTCTGTTGGATAATTCGATATCCAATGACGTAAGGTTTATATATAGATCAATAACCATTTAAAGGCAGGATGGGGACAACAAGTATACCATTACCGTACTGTACAGATTTTATGAAGTGGTGGGTGGTGAGGCAGGATTTATTTGGAATGAAACAAAGTTCCCAAGCAACCCTCAAACTGGCCTGGTAATTTGGGCAGCGAGTGCTTTAATTTTGTTTATATGATCATTATCTGTCTATGTGTTATTACATGTGCAGGCCAGGTTTATTAATATAAGGCAGGACAGGCTACTGCATCAGTTTCCGTGATTGCTTAAGTGCAGTCCAAGTGGAACTCTCTAACACTTAGTAACAAAGACCCTTTTGAAGACAAAGTGATGGGTTCTCAAATTAAAGTGTATCAAGTAAGTATTCGGATGTTGTAATTGGTTAACAACCATGGAGCACAAATTGTAGTCTCATAATTGGCCTTAGTGATTGATGCTGCACAGCCACGGTCACAAAATGTGGGATCATCTCAAGACATAGTCTGGGGACCCTAGCATGATGTAGGGTCTGGAACCACGCGTATACCAAACTTGTTCTGATTAGTTGTTGTTGATATTGTATGTTTATATGATATTCATCCTCCGCAAAACCGCGCTCTCACGTGAACGAATCAACACCCAATCACACTAATCTGGGGACCAGTATGCGTGTAGAAGACATGTCAAGAAAGCTGTCAGCATGAGCGCTAGCATCTCTGAACCTGGGACGATCGGCGCCTCTATAGCTTCTCCACCTTCAGTCACGGTAGGATGCTGAAGACATGTTTTTAAATATTTTTTTTTTTTACGTTTGCTTGATCGTCCATACGTCGAATAGAGAGCGTTGTTAGACTCGACTGCAACATGAAGGATTCTGCTAATTATGCCGCTCAAAACTTGGGTTATGATTCTTTGAAACAACACCAAATGGATGTTGTTTTAGCCCTTGCTGCTGGACGAGATGTTTGCATTGCATCAGTCTGTAGCAAATCACGCCATTTGCAAACGCTAGCATCAAAGTCTTTTCCACAAGCTTTAAGCAGTGCAACAACACGTTGGTGCGACATAGTGATACCTAACTGTGACAGTCTGGTGTAAACCTGCAAGTAAATTTAATACATTGATGCAATCATATATACATGTATACTAATTTCACTAGCTAGTGAATAGGACATACCATCTTTCCACAGTGACCAGCATGAAGGATAAGTGAAACAATCTTTTGAAACAAGTTCATTTGCGAAAAGTAAAATTTAAATTTATACCAGCACAAACACAGATTATGGCAGTCCTATTTCCCTTGAATTTCTTCGTACCAGTGCATGCATTAAGGATACTTGTCAATGTTGGGGCATTTATCTTCATGTCATTCAACAGTTCAGTCCACTTGAAACTCTCCAGATCATGGATTGAACTACAGCGAAACTTTGAGCATGTTTTGTTGCACACATATTCTTGATCTCTTTTCTCAGTATACTCCCAGTTTTCTTTATCATGCCTGTACGGATTTCTGGGTCTTTGTAGCAATGATTGATAAGAGCTCTGTTGCTGTTGTTTCTGGCAATACACCTTGCTATGCACATTCTTGGAGATGATGTTACTCGGAAACGTTTCATTCCAGAGGGGTACTCTATCTCAATCTGGCAAAAAAAAAAACATGATATTCAGCCTGTAGGTACGTAATGTTGTTAATTGACCAGGGCTACTATATGTTCAAGAGCTGCCTGAATTCAAAAGTACAAACAATAAGACTATTACCAAATGAATCATAAGCGGTATGCGCAACGGCAAAAGGAGTTACAAGTGCATGGATATTTCACAGGTGTAAACAAGTCACCCTACCGTGACTGAAGGTGGAGAAGTTATAGAGGCGCCGATCGTCCCAGGTTCAGAGATGCTAGCGCAGTAGCGCTCAAGCTGACAGCTTTCTTTTACACGTATAATCAACACCCAATCACACTAATCTGGGGACGAGAGCGCGGTTTTGCGGAGGATGAATATCATATAAACATACAATATCAACAACAACTAATCAGAACAAGTTTGGTATACGCGTGGTTCCAGACCCTACATCATGTTAAGGTCCCCAGACTACTCAAGACATAGTTGCTGCAGTCAGGGGCAGTCAGACAATTATATGGGACTAATGGTTGGGTTTTTTTTTTTTTGTTTAATTTTGCCTGCTTCACTTTGTAACTATTCAGGAGGGATGCACCATTTTGGGGTGCTGCAAACTATGCCAGCATGTCCATAGCATTTTGCCGCATTGAGAACAATTTCTAATTGACGAAACATGTCTGTCTACTCTTCTATCCAAATTAAGGATGTTTTACTTGCAAGTTTTTGCAATGCGAGCTAGACAAAGCTTCACGTGCATTGATTCTCCAGCTATCATTTCAACCATGATCTTTGCAAGGTGTATCCATCTTGTCAGTTCGCTTCAAGAATTATAAACGCTAGAGTTTCTTGAAAGGTTCAGGACACGATTTGTCCATAGTGTGTATTGGTGCCCATTTCAATATGTGAAAAGAGGCGTACTTTACTGCAGAATTTTCACAAAAGCATCAGAATCCCTAAGCATGTAGGCTCTGGGATGGGGATAGTGTTACTTTAAGCTATGCACTTTGTCCGTGGAGCAACACTGCAAGAAATCTACGTTTGAACGCAGCCTAATATAAATGGTTGAAATGCTGGGTTTTTATTGCTTCATGGAAGAAGATTAAATGCATTCTTCATACATCCCAATGTTGTTCATTGTGGAGTGCAGGATGTGTACAATTTTGCCAACTCCTTTAGTGCAAGCAACATGGACTTAAAGGGGTAATAAAGTCTATTGCATTTTCCTTTGCAAATGCACATAAATACTTATTTATGAGCCTTCTGAGAATCTTGCTAATTGCTATAGACCTCACATCCCACAAAAACTTCTCTATTGAGAAAGTGATTTGTTAGAAAGTGATTTTATGGATGTAGGATTGGTGGTGCAAAAAAAGGTACAGTGTTCTTACAGTACATCACACACAAACATGTACTCACACACAAACACAACACGTGACACATAAACACACACACAAACACACACTGAAGCATGGCTGATACATACAATATACCAGTACTGATACTGATAAGTTCTGAACGGAAAAACTGACATTCCAAACAGTTGAATTTTCATGAAAGTAGGTACAGTACACATACACTACTAAATCAGAAGTACACATACACTAGTAAATCAGAGGTACACATACACTAGTAAATCAGAGGTACACATCCAATATGTATACACTATTACTCAATGTCTCCGGTCCCCAGACCCCATAGCTCTAGTGATATCACATTGCCAGCCAAATTCAGCACACTTGGGATGATTTTCAGTGTGGTTTCTGTGGTCTGCTGCCTTAGCTGAAACACCCTGGTACATGCCTGCATCTCTTCAACTGCATCAGGCAGTTAGTTTTGTGTGGGAGTATGGCCCTCCAATCTGCTAATTGAGAGGGGAGGAACACAGCTGTTGTAGTGAGTAATGGCATTTTGCAAATGGGGTGTGGAAATCACAATATCAAATCCACACAAGGATGCTATATAGGCAGCTGATGAATGAAGAGCCAATGAGCACAGACCAAATCTCCCTCACCACAAACTGCCTCAACACCAATGTACTCAGCAAAGGAACATACATGTCAGACTTCTCATAGAGCCTATAATGAGGTGTGGACGCATTGCCTGGCCATGGCAATGTGGGCAAGTTTGCAGAAGTTGGAAAAGAGACACAGCAAGACTACCAAGATCATTAATGGTTGGCAATAGAGCTAAAGCTGCCTGATGTTTACTAGATAAGGCAATATTCAGCATCACCAATGGGTGTTCCGATATTAGGTTGTTTTGTAGATAAGAGGAATGATTGTGAGATCACCATTACTACATTTCTTTAGATTGACATAGAACCTCAATGAGGGGCCTTGAGCCTGAATTATGGTTAGGGCTCTCAAATAACAAGCATTGTGTGATAATCCAGCACATGCCTCATCAGTGTGAAAAGTGGTCATCATTCGTTGCAGAACTAGATCAAACATAAAGGGGCCTAGTGGATCACTTTGCTGTACTCCAGTTTGGACCCTAGTGAATGCCACAGAATGGGATGCTGACCATAGCAACATGATGTCCGGGCAAGTAATTCAGGGAAATGTTGGGCACATTCATCGAGCACAGCCTGCCTTGAAACAAGGTTGAAAGCATTGGTCATGTCAACTTTGAGCATCACGAAGTTGTCATCTGCCCAATGGTCTTCAATGCACCATCTAAGTCGATGGATAGTTTTTTCAGCACCCCATGGGCAAGCCACCTGAAACTGGAATGGCTGAAACATCTGTGATTTGATGGCACATACACTTTACTAGTAAGCATTCTATAAGTAATTCACCTACAGCAATTGGTCTGACATCAGGAGGACAATTGGTTTTATAAAGCTGTTAGAGTCGCTCCAGAAAGATAAACGGTCAATTCGTTTGCTGCCTTGCCAACAGCAAGGATGAAGATATGGAAGTAGGCGATGGGTCTAAATTAATTTGTTTGTGAATAATTCACCCTGCAGTTAACAAAAATAGTACATCATTGATTAGTGTAGCACTGCAAATGCAACTATGAGTTTTGCTTTCGGCGGCTAATAAAAGATCTATGAACGTGTAAACTTAACTGATAGAGTGATCACAAGGTTGGTAGTGGTAATGGGACTTAATGTGTTAGTACAATAGGACTTGTAAGGTCTCACGTGTGGAAGCTTCTAGAAGAAGTTCAAGGTGTAATGGACATGCGCAGTTGGGAATGATTGCTACTACTTAAGAACCCTCCAGATTATTCTGCTCTCTCTCGGCGGGTCTGCAACAACGGCGCTGGTTGCTGTTCCTTGTCAGCGTGCGCACTGGTTACTACCTCCTTTGTATAGTTGTGTGCTTTGTGATTGTTATTATTTGATATCTCCTCTGTCCCTACGAGCGCCTCGCGTTACGTACTCAGTTGGAGTTATCACATTGGCGACGAGGGTGAATCGAGTATGGCTACTCTTTTGGGAGTAGTTGGCCCCTTCAACCCTGACACCGACGACTGGGGTAGTCTACTCCGAACGTCTCGAGCAGTTTTTCAAAGCCAATGGTATCTCAGACCCAGAGAAGCAACGGGCGGTGCTTTTGAGCACATGTGGAAACGAGACATACCTCCTTATTCGCAGCCTGGCAGCACCAGATAAGCCCACAGACAAGTCTATCTCGGAGATACTTGAGTTAGCCCGTGACCATTTTTGTCCCTCTCGTTCTGTTATAGTTCAGCGCTACAACTTCAACTGTCGTACTCAGAAAGAAGGCGAAACCGTTTCCCAGTTCTGTGCGGAACTCCGGAGATTGTCTGAATACTGTGAATTTGGAAATACCCTCAACGACATGCTCAGAGACCGTTTGGTGTGCGGCATTAGGGATATCACGCTACAGCGAAGGCTTTTGGCAGAAAGGGGCCTCACTTTCGCCAAGGCCTTTGAATTAGCTCAAAGCGGCCGAACTGGCAGAAAAGAACGCCATGGATATTCAGCATTCCACCACGGCCTCCGTTTGCACTGTTCAGCCTCCAGACTCTCCAGCAGGTATGGATAACGTGCATGACGCTTGTTTTCGTTGTGGCGGAAGGCACAGTGCCGCGGACTGCCGTTTCAAGTCGGTGGAATGTTATAATTGCGGTAAGCTTGGTCATCTGTCTCGTGTATGTCGTAGCAAAAAGCCTGGACGCTCCATCGGGAGGGACACCGCTCAACGGCGACCCAAGGATACCTATACGCTGTTCACGGTAGCGGGAGATAGGTCTAGAGCTCCATTGACGCAGAAGGTAAAACTGGATGGTGCCGATTTGATGATGGAAGTAGACACAGGAGCGGTGGCGTCCGTTATAAGTGAGGAAACGTACAGGCAGTTGTGGACAACACCCAGGCGTCCCAAGTTGAAGCCTTCTGACGTTTACTTGAGAACATATACGGGAGAAAGGATCCAAGTAAAGGGACAAATCACGGTGGAAGCTAAGTATGGGGGCTCTACTCAACTGTTGGACATCCTGGTTGTCGGTGGTAAAGGTCCTTCATTGATGGGGCGGGATTGGTTACACAAATTAAAGCCTAACCTTTCTGTGTGTTACATGGGGAGGAAGGGAAGTCTGTCACTACAGGGGTTGATGGATGGTCACGAGGACCTCTTCAAAGACGAGTTGGGTCTCATCAAGGGAGTTACAGTTAAGATTCAGGTCGACAGTTCAAAGCCTCCACGATTCTTCAAGCCTCGACCAGTTCCCTATGCACTGCGGGGTAGAGTTGAGCAAGAGCTGGAGCGCTTACAGAGAGATAGAATTATTGAACCTGTTCATTTTTCCGAATGGGCAGCACCAGTGGTACCTGTGATGAAACAGGATGGAAGCATCAGAATATGTGGCGATTATAAGTTAACAGTGAATTCTGCGTCTGACATTGAATCTTACCCCCTTCCCAGGATAGATGATTTGTTGTCCTCACTGGCGGGAGCTAGGGTTTTCACAAAACTGGACCTGGCCCATGCCTACTTACAGTTGGCCTTGGATGAAGAATCGAAGAAATTAGTAACAGTGTCTACCCACAAGGGCCTTTTTCGATATAATCGACTTCCATTCGGGGTGGCATCTGCTCCAGCCATTTTCCAACGAGTCATAGAGGGGATTTTGAGTGGTATTCACCACGTCTATGCTTACATGGATGATGTTCTGGTGGCAAATGATACCGAGGCGGAACACCTTTCAACCTTGGAGGAAGTCCTGGCACGTTTGGAGCAGTATGGGGTACGGTTGAACAAGGCAAAGTGTAAGTTTATGTTGCCCAGTGTGGAATATTTGGGATATCACATCTCAGGGGATGGTGTTAGACCTACACAGGAGAAGCTTCAGGCCATTGTGGATGCCCCCGCTCCTAAGGACGTTTCTCAGCTAAAATCTTTCCTTGGGTTGGTTAACTACTACTCAAAGTTTTTACCCCACCTAGCAAACACATTGGCACCACTCTATGCATTGCTAAAAAAAACATCAGCAATGGTGCTGGGGAGCTGAACAAGAGGAAGCTTTCAAGAGGGCCAAGTCACAGCTAGCATCAGATGTTGTGTTGGCGCACTTTGATCCACAACAATTGGCCGTAGCTTGTGATGCATCACCTTATGGGGTAGGGGCAGTATTATCACACTTGTACAATGATGGGTCTGAGAGGCCAATTGCATATGCTTCCCGTTCGCTTGCACCTGCTGAACGGAAATATTCCCATATAGAAAAAGAGGGTCTAGCTGTGGTATTTGGAGTTAAAAAGTTCCACCAATACCTACTTGGGAGGAAATTTGTTGTGTTTTCAGATCACAAGCCTCTTCAGTTCCTCTTTTGCGAAACTAGACCAGTACCTCCAATGGCATCGGCGAGAATTCAGCGTTGGGCATTGACGTTGAGCGCTTACAACTATCAGATTGCGTACAGGCCAAGCCAACTTCAGGCGAATGCAGATGGGCTAAGCAGGCTGCCTTTAAAAGGAGAAGAGCCAGGAGATGTTCCTTTACCTGGAGACACGATCCTGATGATGGAATCTCTCTCCAATGCGGATTCAGTTGTTACTGCTACCACTATCCGGAGTTGGACAGATAAGGACATAGTCCTGTCTCTGGTCAGACGAATGGTCTTGCATGGTTGGCAGCCACAGGCAAGTGATGAGTTTAGACCATACGAGCAACGTAAGCTTGAACTTAGTGTCCAGAATGGATGTGTACTTTGGGGCAGTCGGGTAGTGGTGCCTCCACAGGGAAGACAGCATGTTCTTGAAATGCTGCACGAAGGTCACCCTGGTATCTCACGAATGAAATCTCTTGCTAGGGGAATAGTATGGTGGCCCAAGTTGGATGCTGATCAAGAGACCTTGGTCAGAAGCTGCAAAGCTTGCCAAGAGAATCAGAAGTGTTGTTCGAAGGTTCAGTTACACCCATGGGAGTGGCCTGCAGAGCCTTGGGCTCGGGTGCATGTTGATTTCTTTGGCCCCTTTTTGGGAAAGCAATTCTTTATCATTGTAGATGCTCACTCTAAATGGATAGATGTGTGTGTAGTGTCGTCACCTTCCTCTCAGCAGGCCATTCAGGCACTTAGAAGAGTGTTTTCAACTCATGGGCTCCCACAGATCCTGGTCTCTGACAATGGAGCAGCATTTTCAAGTTCGGAGTTTCAAACATTTGTTGCACGAAATGGATTCAAGCATGTCAGAAGTGCACCCTATCATCCGACCACCAACGGGCTAGCTGAGCGAGCAGTTCAAACAGTCAAAGATGCCCTAAAGAAGACCTCGGGTGACATTGATACTCGTTTATCAAGATTTTTGTTTCAATATAGGCTCACACTGCATTCCTCTACTGGCCAGTCACCTGCAAAGCTCTTACTGGGACGTGTGCCCAGGTCTCACTTGGACTTCCTTTTCCCAGATGTGGCTGACAATGTGAAGCAGAATCAGCAACGGCAGAAGCAGAACCATGATCAGAGGGCAACTGAGCGTTTCTTCGTAGTCGGAGACAAAGTGTATGCTCTAAATCATAGAGGTACTCCTACCTGGCTTCCAGGGACAGTATCTGCTGTGTCAGGTTCCCGCTCTTTGACTATCAAGTTCAGTGATGGACGTGAGTCCAGATACCATGCAGATCACGTTAGGGCTCGTGAACAAGATGGGAGAGGAGGCAAAGAAGATGGAGACGAAGATGATTACTCACCAACTGAGTGTATTCAAGACCAAGAAGAGGATACCTTGTTGGCTACAGATCAGAATCAGGCCCCACCTGCAAACACTCACAGGGAGGATACTCCACCAGCCCCAACACCTCCACCCGAGGAAGTACATGTTCACCCACAACCTGCTTCAGTTGAGGTGACATCTCAAGCAGCTCCTATATTACGTCGCTCAACCCGTCTTCGTCATCCTCCAGATCGGTTGTGAATATGAAGGGAGGAAGTGTGGTAATGGGACTTAATGTGTTAGTACAATAGGACTTGTAAGGTCTCACGTGTGGAAGCTTCTAGAAGAAGTTCAAGGTGTAATGGACATGCGCAGTTGGGAATGATTGCTACTACTTAAGAACCCTCCAGACTCTTATCCTGCTCTCTCTCGGCAGGTCTGCAACAACGGCGCTGGTTGCTGTTCCTTGTCAGCGTGCGCACTGGTTACTACCTCCTTTGTATAGTTGTGTGCTTTGTGATTGTTATTATTTGATATCTCCTCTGTCCCTACGAGCGCCTCGCGTTACGTACTCAGTTGGAGTTATCACAGTATGTAACGGAATTTTATTAATTTAATGATATACGAGTTCTTGATGATTTAAAAGAAAACATATTATGTGGTATGTAAGTAGAGAGTAATCCAGTTTGAGTGATTTGTGTTCAACATACTGGTATACTTACTTAGGTTTCATGAACAACAAGCTGCCGTATAGTTGCATGGGTGGGTCAAGTGATACCAAACATCACATTTATACTAATCAAACTACTAATGAGGGAGTTTGGTGCAAGGAGATCATCCAAGGAGACCACATACCCAAACACTGAGCACAGCTGATTTGGTTTCAGGCATCAAAGGGATCAGACTGTTCAGCAGACCGTAATCCGGCAGGGAGAGGTTTTTGGATAGCCAAAGCTAAATGACAGCTACAATCATTTCAAACCCTATGCTCCAATGAATTTTTATACTACTTTGGTCAATTAGTACAGATTCACATACAAAAAAATAATAATAATAATAATGTAGCATTAGCTTTTCTATTTTCGTTTTTCTCCATATCACCACACTGTTCTAAGGCCTGTGTGTACTAGGGAAAGGGTGTATTAATTGTTACCATATCTCTTGGATTACTTCAGTAAAACAATTAATTTTGATGGTTGTTACGTATTGTTTACTATCCCAACCCTTATAGATGTTTTGTATTTTATCATATCTACATAATACAATGATGTACATATGTTCTGCACAAAAAAAGGCTACAATGGTCGAATGTCAGGCAATACTAATGTGCTACTTATGGACATAAGCTAGTCCGTTTTTCAGTTTAATGCAAAATCCTCACACTCTTCAACTGCAAGTGTTAGTTTTGTTCTCAAATCTTCAGCACTATTGTAGCAAGGTAGATCCAACCTACAAAAGCATGTGTGTGCACTGTGCAAAGAAGTGGCTCATATAACTGTGGTAAACATCGAGCAACTTACATGGGCAACATATCTGAGTTCCCTTGAAGCATCTGTATAGTAAAGCGGTTCCCTCCACCTAAGACCTTGAAACCACCAAAAGGAATGCTCGATGTCCCAGTCACAAACTGAAGTCAATAGAATATAAATTTATCAGTTTCATGATGAGCACAGTAGTGATATCAGGTAACCTGCAGAAGCCTGAGCTGCTGTTCATTAGAATATGACTCCACTGTCTCCCAAAACCATGTGATCACCTTGTGTTGTGCACTGTAACCTGGGATATAAGAAAGACAATGATTAATTATGTCATGCCTCTAAAGTAGTTGTCAATATTGGAGCACCTCCACAGTATACAGTGTTGGCCTTCCAATCTTCCAAGTTGATCTCTGGTGTTCCTGCAATCACCCATTCCAATTCATGAACATCGAAAGGACTAAGATATTTTAGTGGGATGAGTTCCCTTAGGCCTGCAATGAGTGCTTCCATTTGCTCCTGCACACCTCTGGACAGCCTCCAGTTGACCATCAGTTTAATGTATTCCTTTTTGTTCCTCTTGGTGACAGGAATTTTTGATCCCCCTTTTTTTAATTCCACTTCCACCACCTATTATTCAATACCCAGCACTAAACATCATGCCAACAGAATATGGAGCTTTTTGTCACCTTTTCAGGGGTGTCTTCTTCAACAGAGAATGTGAGAAGAAGGTCTTCTGGATCATTTTCTTGGATGTAGACAAGACTGTTGTAAAAACTGACATCAATAGCTTCAATGTCACTCATTGAAAATGGTCTAGTGAAGATAGGATTAAATTGTAACATGTAACCAACACAAAGCAAAACTTCTAACTTATTTAATAATGCCTTGTAGAAGTGAGGTGCAAAGAAAACGTCTAGTAGGTATCCTTGAATAATTGCAAAACCAATCACCCTACCAGCAAACTTGAACCTGAAACGTATTACACTTAAAAACTGCAGTGACCATCACAAAGCACAGTTCTGACCACTGCAGTGAATCTTCAATCTGAGAGGCAAATGGACTGATCTCAATAGTGTACAAGTTTGAGTTGGAGTACTGAAATAGACCATAGTGAGGATTGAAGAGCTCACGAGACAATTTGAAGAAGAACTCTCTTGACGGTCCACCTGCGTCAATTCTGAATACAGTTGTCTTTATGCCATATTGAGTCACTGTCTATGGTTATTAGCTTACGATGCTTCATCCACCCATGTCACCTTACACCTTCGTGTCTGAAGATTTGTGACCGACTCTCGCATAATACAACTAAAAGCATCAGCTAAAATGTACTCTCTTCTGATGCTTAAACTAAATATTGTGATGCAGAAAAAGGTTAATGACTGCAAGCAAAAATCAAATATCACTGACCATATTTCTGACTGTAGCTCCCATCGGTTTTGTAGAGATTGTAACGCAATTGCAAAATGATTCTTAGCAAGTGGGGACATTGCTTCGGATGGTGTAACAATTGTTGGTCCTGCAGGTGTTGAAGTGCTGCTGGTAGGACCCTCATCTGATCTGTTTGAACAGTGAAATAAAATTTGCATTTTGTTTTTATAGCAATATACCACAACATACCTTCTTTCAACCCATGGCTGTACATCAGGCAAATGCTGTTGTATTTCTGCATCCCATGCACTTTTCAGGGCAACGTGATGGAAGTGATAATAAGGCTTTAAAGCAATACAAAACATACTGTGCCACTACACTGTATGAGGAAAGTAATAGATTCCATGTACAACAACAAAAAACGATTCTACTACTCTTGATGCCGGCACCTCTGCCCATGTACATGTACCTTAACAAAGTACTAAGATCAAGTGCTAGTTTGTCAGATTCTCTCTGGATTTCTTCAAGGGCAGGGTTTCCCTGTATCCGTATTTGTTCTATGGCCATCCTGCAATGGTGAATCTATAATGCATGTATAAAGACACGAGACAAAAGTCTACCTTAATCTTGGATAAATCTGTTGAGTGGGCCTTGAACTGAGGATATCAAAGAGACGAGGCTGCCGCAAAAAAGATACAACCTTGTCACTGTAGGCTAAGAAGAATTTTTTAAAGTTCAAAACCAGCCAAAACAGACACACACTTTATCTGACTAGTGAATATTAATGAGGAAAGGGTTTGTTTTGCAAATCTCTAGGCATGTAGGTGACCATCTATCCATCTAGCTCAAAACATCCCTAGCTGGATAATGCCCAATGCATGATGGTCCATAACAAAAGGAAATACTCAAGGCCACAAGAATTCCATAAAATTAGATTGGCAACCAAGCAATGCTCAATTACAATCAACATTACCATATGCAGCTGCTTGGGGATTCTCAGAAGCAAGAAATTGTAATTCAGCTTGTATCTCTTCATCAAACACACTGTGAAATAATGTTACAAAACAGCACTGACTTGTTCTCCAACATTACCATCTACGGTCATCAGATTCCACTCCACTCATAAATGCAAGTGCATAATGCACTTGGCAATTATGCACAACATTCCACTAACAAATCTATTTCTTAGTTTTCTTTTCCAATAACAATGCATCCTTACCTAACAATGTCTCTGAGCCATGTACTACTCATTAAGCTTGATGACAGCACCTCAGGCTTCATGCCTTTCATCACATCTAAGCTGCGTCTGTGCACATGATTTTGTAAGTAATGGAAAAATGTAATTATAGAACCCCCAGTAATGCTTACATTCTTGCTCATTATTAACACATTATGATTATAGATTTATACATGACCAAGTAATTCTGACAAGCCCTAATTATAGCAGCTCTATTTTCTGATGTATGCTATGCTGCATTACGTTTCATACATCTAGTGCAGCATTTCCCAATGGACCTTTTGGCACGACAAAACATTTAACTTTTAATACAGTAAAATTTCATTTAACTCTTTCACGGGCAAAGCCAATTATTACGGTACAAATGTCGTGCAAAACAAAAGTGTTGTGCGTTGCAGGAAAACGTAGTTAGCAAACAACTTACACTATATAACCAGGAAACAACTGATCAATATGTTGTTGACTACAAAGTATTAACTGATTAGATTAACAGAGTGGCATAAGTATAGTACCTGCAGCGCAATATTGCTCTGTTGCCCGTGAAAGAGTTAAACTGTTTTTGCCTTCTAGATTCTAAATTAATTCACTGCATCCCTATTAACAGTAGACAGATATCACTATGTTTCCTAAATGCAATGAGGCATCTGCATCACTTTGGACAACTATCACAGGTTAAATTCTTAAGAGAACTGCAATTTATTTTCACAATGAGATAAGTGTATACTTACATTTGAGTTTGAGACAAGCTACTTCCCTTTCCGTTTATCACTGCTTGATAATCCCTGTTGAAGACATGTATTGCGCACCTGGCATACAGGATACTTAGTGGATCAATTCTTTCAGCTGTAGCACTGGCAGCTCCGCTTGTATTAGAGGGCCCAGTACGTGGTTCAACAATAGAGACTACAGGTGCTTGTGAGTAGCGCCCTATCTCATCATTCAGCACACTGTTGTATGTGATTATTAAGGATATGAGCAATATTTGCCTCAATTTGGAGGTTACACACCTCAGAATAATCATCAATTCCAATGAGATATCATCATCACAGGTCCTTTGAATGCTCTCCAGTGCAGATTTACCATCCCTTCTGATACGGTCAATGGCAGACCTGTCATGAAATATTAGGATGAAAGTGTGGGTCAGTTTAGAGCGCCTAATCCACCTCAGGCCTGAAGACATTGAACTATTGTTGGCTGCACTCATGACATCATAAATATCAGGCCTCCTCATGAAAGCCACCACCCTGTCACCATAACCTTGAGAGAAGGCATTAGCATGGGTTCAAGAGTCATTACAACATGGCACAACACTTACTGAGTTGTGGAGCAATGAAAACCCCACTAGTGTCATTAGGACCACCACTAGCACCAATAGCACTAGTACCAGCGGCCCTAGTGGCATTCACTGTAGTGGGCTGAGCATTAGAAGATGACGACTGAAAAACTCTGCTGCGCATCTGAACAAAAACAGGACAGACAATGACATGTCAACCTGAACACAACACATGCTAAGCAGCCAACCACTGCCGGAGCAGAATCCTGTCTTGGGGTAAGGTTGTTGCCCTCATAAGGAAGTCGTGGATCTATAAACGTTGTTACGTGGTTGTTGTGATCAATGAAAACTACCTGCTCCGCAGACAGTGGGAGGAACAAGTGAATAGTAGACAACTTTGTTTGAACTACCTTCTTTGTCTTGCGATCAATCTTCTTCTCCCAATGAGGTGGAAGTGCACAGTCAGTTTTAGCAAAGCTATTTAAAATGTTGATTAACACAGTACTGTTACAGTACATCTGAAAGTTTAAGTGATCTGCGCGAATTGACTGGATCATTTTCAGTGCTTCTTTGTCGGAAAACAGTGTTGTGTTTCCTACTGCCTAAAAAATATAAATACACACAAATGTAATACCCCAATCCAACAAATTAATCAAATTGTTCTGTTTTGTTTTTAAGAGACAACCTACCACAGCATATTGATAGAGATCAGGTCTTGTGAGAAACTGAAATCCTGGTGTCTTACTCATGTCATGATCAATAGTTTGCATCCTCTCAAATACTTGTTGTCCTGTAAGAGTTTGGGACATTGAAGCTTCACCATCATCCAATGGCTGCACATCACTTTCATCATCATCTAAAGAATATGAAATATCTGACTCCATCATTACAGCATTTGTGCACTCTTCAGTCAAAGTTGTAAGAATGTTGGCAGATGGTGCTGTGATGAGTTGTTTTGTTGAAGGTACTTCGGAGGTGAAGTGAGTAGCCACAGATTTGTTATCATCTGAACCATTTAAGTGACGAATGTGCTCATTCATGAATGACCTAGATATTAACAAGTGTAAAGAATAATATAAATAGCCATTAACCACTGGAACATATTGGCCATTTTTCTATTGCCAATGCAGAGTAGCAATAATAATGTAATAGGTTTACGTCAGTACTCACCTCTGCATGAAGTGAAGGAGATCAACAGCTGTCTCTAGATCTGTGTTTTTGATTTTTTAAATTAATGTAAGACAGCATTTCAAATGTGGAAATGCACTCTTCACCTTCAGAGTCCATTTGAGACAGATTGTTTGTTTCACTAGATGTGCTAGTTTTTGTCCTTCTACCTACCCGGGAGCAATGTAAATTCGGTTTACAATTTCCTTATTAGTTTATCCCTTATAGTTTACCTGCACCCATAGCATAATTAACAGCATCAGATGCATGAAGAGAGTGTTTCCGCTTGATTGGATGGGCAACTGCATTTCTTTTAGTAGAACCTCTTCGTAGTATGGAGGCATATAAGTCCTTGTTTTGCAGAGAACTGAACAGGTAGACGAGTGGAACATATGATTTTGTTTTTCTTTTGTGGTAAAAGCATATCATTTGCATGGAATGAAGAAGAATTTGTGACACACTGCACAGTGGAATGATTCTTGATTATTAGCTATACAGTTTCACACAGCAAAATTACTCTTTTTGCATTACAAATGTCAGAAGCATTTGTACCAATAATTTACTAATATTCAAATTGATAGTACAGATACCATTACATCTAAATTCATATCGTCAGCTCATTAACTCTTTGAATGCCAAGTGCGTATATGCATGCACGCACACACAACCATTACACCATTCATGCATGAGTTAGATATTGCGTGCAAAAGTGTGTTGATCAGTCACAGCTCTATGATGCATGGATATGCTTGCTGCACTTGTAACCTTATAAGTCCATGTACAAAGTAATTATGTTTCCTCTCACACTGGCTAAGATTCAGATGATTTCACTAATGCATCACTTCAATACTGCAAAAACAGGAATGTGTAGCCCAGATCGGTGTAGTATATCATGCCTGTTCACCCCCCCCCCCCCCCCTTTTGCAAGTTCGCATTGTGGGTTGTTGCAACAAAAGGTGCCAGTGGGTTATAATGGACACACAAAATGAGCTTACACCAGGACCACATATTTGTATGACTATGGGGTTACATGCATGTCAGTATTGCACTTGTCAAAGTGATTTTGATCAACACAATATAACACATAGCACTGCATGAATGGTGAGGACGATAATTCTCGTTTTGTGAGCATGCATGTTTATATGCACTTGGCGTTCAAAGAGTTAAGCAGTCATGAAAGGGTGTGCCCATGTACGTGTAACTATAACATAAGAGCTCAAAGTATTAGATACAGTTAACACAATTTATTATGCTTAATTTAGTTTCATGCATGTACAAGAAATTATTCATTGCAGACAATGAACCTTTAGGCATAAGATTAAGGATGTGATAATTCTTGGCTCAAGCTATGAACGTAATTGATTTATATCCTAATATGGTGAAAGCTGTAGCTCATAATTAGAAATAATGTCACTGTGCCATTGTGTTTGACACATGCTAACTTTATAAACATATTGCATAGTGTAAATAACAAAATCCATGATATGAAGTGGTTTGAGTTTTACAATGTACATAATGACAATGAATCTAATATTATGATATACTTACAAACTCTCTGCAGTTTCATTGACGACAGGAATTGCTTCACTTCCATTTGCAGTCTTCATGCTGTCATTGCTCTGTTGCTGTTCACTTTGATTGCCAGCACTTTGTTTATTTGTTTGTGGTACACCTCTAGGTGTAACTTCACCTTGACTTGAGAGTGTTGCTATGCCACTCCCCATCTTGTGCTTCCTATCAGCCTGTTGAAATTCTACAACACAAATGTATGTATTTTATCTGACAGTATAACCGTGTGGATACTGAGTGAGTTCATACCTTGAATATCTGGTAGCAGGGCCAAGCTTTTATTTTTCACTGTAAGTGTCAATATTCCAGGCACCACAGGCACCAAATCATTGGGTGCTTTGTTTTTGAGGGCAAATGTCAGTGTTCTAGAAGGCATGAGATGGCTGCATTTCTAGTCTACATTACCACTCCACACTCACGTTTCTCCTTTCCACTTTAAGAACTGACAGAGGGGCACCTTAACACTACTGCAAAATGATCTATTGTCATCCTTCATTGCATCATTCTTCACATCAATTTCTAATATGTCAGACTGCAAAACCATGAAGCAAAACACCTGTGGTGTGTAAGATATGTAGTACCATCCAATCTGCAAATGCTCCAAAGATTATTGAATTGCATTATACATAAATTCAATTAGAACATGTTGACCTGATATTGAAACCAATGCCACTTTCATAAGTGTCATTCCTCTTCTAGTACTCACCCCAGTCCACTTAGGGTTAATAGTGTTCTCTACCACAGTACTGGTGATCTTTTGACCATGGTGTGGAAGTGGAGAAGCCCCAGGGTGGTGGGTCAGGTGAAATTCAAGGACAGGGTTAGGATATTTTAAATGCCAATAAAGCCCAGTACAGTGCACATCTGGAATAATGATAGTGGTTACAAGATACATTTTCTACATCTGGCTGTCACAGTAAAACTCACTGCAAACTTTGATCTGGAAGGGCTCAATGCTCTGAGGCAAAGAGGCTATAGGGTGCAGCGGAAGATCCAGTTGAGATTGATAGTTGACTACAAGCGGTGGTGAACTCTTTAGCAGCAGAACGTCATCAAAACGAAAATAACAAAAGTTGACAGCAGTAACATATTCTGGTTTGGTATATGAATCAGCTGGAGATGCAAAGAGAATTCGTTATTTTGCTTCTATGCATCCATCACTTATTTGATGTGTCCTGCGCAAATAATATCATAAGGTGCAAAAAGACATGGGTTTTCGATACCCCTTCACTTTCTTTCCCTCCTTCTCTTCCCCACCCCTTCTCCCTTCTTCTACCTCCCTTCTCCTCCTATTCCTTCTTCTCCCTTCTTCCCTTCTCCTCCCTCACTTCTCCTATTCCTTCTCCTCCCTTGCTTCTCCTATTCCTTCTCCTTCCGCTTCTCCTATTCCTTCTCCTCCCTCCCTTCTCCTCCCCTCCCTTCTCCTCCCTTCCTTCTCCTCCCCCTTCCTTCTCCTCCCCCTCCCTTCTCCTTTCCCTTCTCCTTCCCCACTTCCTTCTTGTCCCCTTACTTATCCCCCTCCCAAAATCCTCCACTTTCTCTCCAACGACAGTAGAAGGGACTCGATTTTTTAAGCCAATAATTCTCTGAATTTGATATAAACACACATTGGGCGAAACTTTTACTCACTAATAAGTAGCCCCTTTTTGATGTTCCATGTGACCGATCCAAACTCTGCTCCTGTACTATGTTCGAATTCGCTCCTATCTTTCCAATCTAGAAGATTTTTCACGTCAGCTTCGCCTTAACATTTGTAGTATAAAAGAAGAGCATCATATTAAACTATACGTACGAAAGCTCATCCACACACATGCGCATGCACATAACACACATCCACACACAGCTCACGCGGACAGTCGGATAAGCATGTGCTTCGTACATAAACAACATATACTGATAGTGAGTCAGGCCTTATAAATAAAAAGTACGTGTACAGGCCCGTAGGCAGGGGGGGATCGATCGATCCTCCCCGTTCGATGGTTGAGTTCCGCCCCGTCTAGTTATCGTACTTTGCATCAGACCCGAAGGCGCTTTGCGGCCATTCGTACTCACGTATTGACGGCCCCCCTCCCCCACCTACTGGTTGAATCGGCCGACAGCGACAGCCCCCCCCCCCCCCCCCCGAATCGGCCGAATTATAACCGGAAGATTAGGCTACGGCCCTGTACCCCCTTAAGTCCGCAGTCCTATTAATCGATCCCCCCCCCCCCCCCCCCCCCCCCCCCCGCCAGACTACCTAGCTACGGGCCTGAGTGTATAGGCTCGAGCACCGTGCACAATATCATGCAGACAATAAATGCGGATGACAGACACATGCTATATATGTGCACTTACCAACTTTGAACATTCCTATCCAGTCTTCGCTGCTTGCTACGTATGAATAGTTAGGAAAACTCCAGAACACGCCTATTGTTTCCCCGACATTGCACTCTGAACGATCAAGTCGCATCCATCCCACGATCGTATCAGCGGGGCCTTCCATCTTGTTGACGGTTCGCAGAATTTTAAACACTGTACAGTACAGATGACCTAGCAAGTTTCACTTTATGTCTTACATATGGCACCGCCCTCGCATATGCATACGATACCACATAAGTCGAATAACAAATTTAGCATCATTGCGGTGACGTAATCTGTCTTTGCAGATGACCGGATGCAGTGCCATTACGATTATAGCCTATAGTTACGCCACTGCGAACGGTTTGGCATGTTCAGTTGGCTTCCTTCGTGGAAAGCAACGTCAGCGGAGAAACTTGAGCTTGCAGAAAGAGATCTTTTATCGACAGGTGAGAGGTCCGGTCCAAAACATGATGTTACAATGGATTGCGCGTGTGAAGCTGCTCAGAGATATATATGGTGTCACGTCGGGGGCATGTACCTCTCCCTCTCCCCCCTCCGTTTTTAAATTTATATATTGGACAAAACAGTTTTGCAGCACATTGGACTCCATCTCACTGTGTTCTGTAGTTAAAATTAAAGCTGATTAAAGTGTGATATTTACAGATTGTATCCCATACCATCAAATAGCTATTACCTGCAACTATGAAAGCAAAATGCTTGATCTTGGTGACGGCACCTGCATTCGTACATTCATCTTCAAGCCGTCTGAGCAACCAGCTCCTCAGACTTGCCCTTTGGTCATGATGCATGGCTTTGGAGCGACGTCACTTTGCTATCACAAAAACTTTGGCGCACTATGCGCTGACAGAACTGTCATCAGTTTTGATCTCCCGGGATTTGGAAGGAGCTCCAGATTTGATTTCACGCCAGATGCCGAGGCTGCAGAGGAGGAATTTGTGAAGACAATTGAGCGATGGAGGGAAGCCATGGAGATAGAACAGTTCATTTTGCTCGGTCATAGCTTTGGCGCCTTCCTGGCTTGCTGCTACGGGATTAAGCATCCCTCTCACGTGCACCACATTGTCCTGGTCGATCCATGGGGGTTTGCGGAAGGTCCGACTTCAGAGAACGCGGACACTGCACTCATGGAGCTACCTGACGGAATCCGTATGGCCGTTAAGATTAACAAAGTATTTACGTTCTACCCCTTGACTCCTATCAGGGTTGCTGGTCCTCTGGGTAAGTGTGATTGGGAGAACAAGTGTTTTGAGCAATGCTATTTAATGCCCTCTTCATATATTCATCTGTGGGTATTAAACTGTTTTCATTTAGGGCTATCTCTCTTGCACCGAACCAGACAAGATCTGGTCCGCTACCTTGGCGAGTCATTTGTTACCTACCTCTATCATTGCAATGCACAGACTCCAAGGTAGGGAGGGGACAGTAGTCCCAATTAGTTTGAGCTCTTTGCATTTGTTGGCTTTTTCACATAAATTACATGATTTGATTTTTGTGAGTTCCTACAATGCAAGTGTTCATATGGTGATAACTATAGTTGCATTTAAGTAAATGTTATTCAGATAATATGGAAAAAGGAAATTAAGGTGCAAACCGAAATCTATTGTTAGTAACAACAAAATATACTACCTCATGACACCTCAGAAATGTATTATTTAACCAGTATTATTGTTTCAACCCAAATTAATAAATTGCTGAATTTAGTTTAACTGATCAAGTGTATTATAGATTGTCAAATTTCAGTTCATTTCAACAGCTCAACAGTGTGTGCCTTCATTTGCTTCACTATTGAAGTTACATGTTTCAGCACGATTTCCAATTCATTAACTGCAGGATACCTTAGATGTACAAAAAAGAAGTGTGAACAATAATCATTAAATTATTAGAGGTTGTGCCTCCGCATACATTCCTGTGCTGAAGTTATTTTTGTTTTTGATACCTATCTTTTACTCTATTCATTAGTGGTGAAGCTGGTTACTACCACATGCAGTACCTGTATGGGTGGGCTAAGTGCCCTATATTGCCTCGAATAGATCAGCTGCGAGACAGTATTGGCATAACCCTCATCAAAGGATCACACTCGTGGCTGGACAATGAACACACCATAGATCACATCCAACTAAAAAGACCTGCTGCATATTTTGCTTCGCATACAGTGCATGCTGGCCACCACCTCTATGCTGAAAAGAACATTAGTTTCAATATCCTGGTGAAATCCACATGTGTTATCATTGATGACGGTGGAGATCTGGCTACAAGCGGGGCGGATAGATCAGAATAATCTGCACCTGTGGCGTCTTAAAGAGAGTATGAATGCCAGTTTGTATAATATTTTGTAAATCATGTACAAAGCTGTACTCTATGTGTTTGTAAACATATTTATAACAGCGCTGACTGATGTGTATCTGAGCCTTCAATGAACACAATTCAGTTCTAGAAAACGCGTTACTGAAACACTACTAATGCAAGTATACTTACACAATTAACACTCAGTCTACATGTACATGCAGTAGGTGCCAGTGCTGTAGTAATGAGTGAATGAGTCAAATTTACATATGGTTCTATATTACCTCACAAGCAAATGTGGTCCACGTCGCCACCACAACTAATGAGAGATGGTGTTTTTGAATTTTTTTCTTCGTGCTCTGCTTTTAAAAGACAGGAAGTGGTATGGACCACGTACACTCTCAAACCTGTCCTGCTGAGATCCTGGTCCTGTCTGGTCCATGGGCAAAGCTGCTGCATGTGACATCACTGTTGCGAATCCGCTCAACCCATGCTTGGAGTGAGCGGAACTTGGGCTTTGCAGAAGGGAGTCTTAAGAATAGCAAAGAATCAAAGTGTAATGAACTTGGGGCGTTCCCCTGACTGGGTGTGAAACCTTCTAGCGCATCTACAGGAGGTTGGCCATGGGCTCAGCCTCTAGTGAAGTCAGAGTGAGGCAGGAGCTGTCAAGCAGACTAAGCCTAACCCTAATGAGGGGTAATGCTCGAGCCATGGACCTTGCCAGATCCAGCTGACCTGGTAGTGTTGATGGCTGAGCCACTTTGGTGTGCATGTATGTCATATATAGCTTTGGTGTATGTGTGTTGGTGTCTTGTTTTTGAGCTCCAGGCAGTGTTACAAACCTGAAGTGCATCCCTTTGATCTGGCTCACTGCAAACTGATATAGCTGGCATGCCATGAGTAATTTGGTCATGATATGGCCGCTGGAGGCTGGCATGTCGCTTTAAGATACCCCCAGCACCATCTCCTGCTGACTATCCATGTGATGTTTCAAACAAAATTCTACTCAGATGTTAGCCCACAATTCTCTAGATGGTGCATAGATTGGTAAAGTTCTTGCAGTTCTTATACTGCCAGCTATACGAGTTTGCAGTGAGCCAGATCAAAAGGATGCACTTCAGTTTTGTAACACAGGATGAGCATGATAAGGAAGCCAACCTACTAGATGAGTGGCTGAAATGGAGTAGAACTGTGCCTGGAACTACAAAACTCCACAGCTTTGTGCCGATTACTACCAACTCAAGCAGTGAATATTCCAGGAATGAAAAAGTTGCATTTGAAGGTCATGTTCCGTCTTAGTGCCATGGGTGGCTATGTCACTGTCGCATATGATAGATTATGCTGGCTTGGCTGTATGGTCAATGCAAATGCATTAGAACGTGCTATCACAGTAATGTTCCTCCATCCAAATATACCAGCAAAGTCATTTGCCTACCCAGCACAATGACACAATGATGATGTACAGGATGTACATCCTTCAGATGTGCTAACAGGTGTGAGTCCAACTACGGACACTCAATGAAGCCAGCCAAGCTCTAGCAGCTAGTAAACATGTTTAGATAGTTCAGTGCCATTTGTGGTTTCTCTGTTATTGAGACCTAGTAAGGACTATGTAAACTCCAAACACAAACACTTCACCTAAACAAACTGTTGGGAGGCAACCCAACCTTCAAAGAGGTATCCCAGACCAATTAATCATTTTCCCAGAACATATCAAGCAGAAACATAAAATAGTTGGGGCTATCCTTAGATTATATTTTTGGGTGTGATTTAGTTGGGTGTGATTTAGACTATGAAGTTTTTTTGATACCTTCAAAATTCATCTTTAACCCCTTCCAAAAAAATTCATATCTGATGGATACGTGTCTATAATATCCATTGTCTTGTACAAAAAAAGACTGACTCATGTATGACAACAACACACAAGCAATCTCAAACTGGCAATAGTGACCTAATCAATCAATTATGCAGATGGCCATATTTCATAAAACGAATAACTTAGGGTACAAATACATGTATATAGCAATGTTGTGTATTTTATTAAGGAGAATACATATGGGAAGTGGCTTCTCAATATGAGAGGGTAAGGTATTTTGGGTGGTGCAATTTGCTGTGAAATGACCCTTATGCTTCGATTTTGGACAACTCTAATTTAGTTGCACACATTACGGCATAAATCGGTTAGACATGCATAAATACAAAAAGTAACTAAAATCAAAAATTATAATTAATGTCAATTAATTAAAAACGATGAGACAACAATCATGGCTTGTTAAGTTTTATTAAACGTCGGTCAGTTAATTCATCAATACATTCTTCATAATTATGGGCTACCCATTTATAATAGCACTTCAGTTGGTAATGAACCAATTCCACTGTAGAGTTATTAATGATCAAACATTTGATTTCTGGGCACTTGATTATGAATGCTCTGATTGCAGCAAAGTACTTGTGCTCTTCTTGTATATTGCTGGCAACCACAATTTAATTATTTATATCAGTACTTGCATAAATGCTGCGTATTACTATTTTGGTGCATAAGTATACAATTAATTAACGGTTAACTTTTTTTTTACATACACTGTAACCAGAATTTCCTTCTACGTAACTTGAAGTGGCCAATTCTCACCTACAGTGCACATAACTATTTGTGGTGAATTTGTATTAAAACTTTCCTTCATCGTGGGCACTACATACATGGACATAAACACACATACAGTAGCATGCATGCCATTGAACTGGAAAAATCTTTTTCATTATTTCAATTAAAGAATCATTTACATGCATACACTTTATCTAGCAGCATCAACATACATTTACAAGCTACATCAACTGATCAAAAGTCATTAGAATGTTTCAAAGTCATTGTTGAAGGCACCTGGAAAGCCTGAAACGAATATGAAACAAATACGTAACCATGGTAGCAACTGTATGCATCACAATCTGTCATACAGTATTTGACCACTTGTATTGAGATCACAAGGGAAAAGACCAGTTACAACTGAGAGTAAATCAAATTCCATGTACATGAACCACACTCCTGAACCATTTAAATGGGGGCATTCTGCAGTGGAAGTGTCCCCTTATAAGAACAATGCTTTATAATATAATGTATTATCAAAGTTATTCTGCTAATACAGCCTATATATTAGCAACATCACTAGGCTCACATGCATTCTACCACTCTGATGCATTTCCATGAAGCATGATCACGTTTAGAAAATAAATGTAAATACATACAGTATAAAACAAAATGATTATTGACAAACTATGCTCGCATCACAACTGGTAACGTGCACTCATGACTTATGACTTTGACTTAATAACAACACATCCAAAAATGTTTAGAGAAAAATGAATTGTTTCTAAAACATCTTGCACTGTTGCAAACTACTAACCCCCCCTTCCCCTTCATACATACAGATTTGCACAATTCAATTAAGTTTGCACAAATGCACCACTCTAACCGTTCATCTGGTGTCTCTTCTTTTACATCTGAACCAATCTGAAAAAATAATACAATGCTGTGATCAAAGGCACAGTTCAAATGTAAGCACCAGATGGTACGCATGTACCGTCCGTCCTACACAGACACTGCAAAAATACCAAATGCAACCATATCACCACACGGACTCCCAAGATCTCACCTCCTCCCCGCCTTTTAGGAACCTTGCTATTCCAGAGTTTCCAGTGCGTTCTGCAAGATCAATGGGCGTGACTCCAAGCAAGTCTTTAGCCATCGGGTCACAGTGATACTCCTTGAACAGGAGCTTTGTGGCGTCACGGCAACCATTCTGACATGCATAGTGCAGAGGGGTGCGGCCATGGTTGTCCTTCCTGTCCATGGCATCTTTGCATTCATTCTGCGAACCAAAGAAGGACAGTATGTCCGAGTAGCCCTTTGCAGCTGCCAAGTGTATCGGTGTCACACCGTGGTCTAGGTCTCTGGAAACACAGCTGGACTTCTGTTGGGTCACCAGGTACTTGATCACATCCAGTTTACCATCCTGACTGGCATAGTGGATCCCTGCTCGGCCACTTTTGTCCACCAGATGTGGGTCACATCTAGGTTGGCTGCAAAGGTATTCAACTATATCTAGCTTCCCATTACCAGCAGCCAAGTGAAATGGAGTTATCTTCTTCTCGTCCATGGCTGAAACATTGCACTTGGCTTTTTCAACAAGAAATTTGACCATATTCAAGTGTCCATTTTGAGCAGCATAATGGAGAGGTGTCCTCAGGTGTTTGTCCTCAGGATCCATACAGCAACCAGGCTGGGCTATCAGAAGCTCGGCAACCGATACATATCCATCATGGGCAGCCAGGTGCAATGGGGTGTGACCATCCTCATCCTTACCATTCACTTCACAAGAGTGCTCTTTAATTAGGTACTGAACAATGTCAAAGTGTCCGGCTGCTGCTGCATTGTGGATGACTGTCTCCCCACTGGGGCCTTTGCTGTTGACCATTTGGGCACCTCCTGCTTGAATGTCTTCCTTCAACTTTTCCAGATCCCCTGCCACTGCATGCATACGGAATGCCAACTCTCGCTCGCCACACTCCGCCGTCCACTGCATACCTCTTTTTAGCATTCCCAGCCGTTCAAACGGCAGGCCTGAACTTTTGCTTGATGATTTGCTTGATGACTTCCCCTTCTCTTTAAAGAACTCCATTAGCTCCACGTTACCCTGCATTGCCGCTACTTCAACTGGAGAAAATCCAATTTCATCTTTACGATTCAAATCACAGTTCTTTTCAGTAACCAGATACTTCACAATGCTCACGTGCCCAGCAGCACAGGCACAGTGTAGCGAGGATCGACCATGCTGCTCGACGGCATCAGGCTCGCATTTTGGGTGAGCGCAAAGTAATTTTACAATATCCAAATGTCCATTGCTGGCTGCAAGGTGCAACGCAGTTATCTTGTGTTCGAGGTCCCTTATTGTGACATCAGCATTGTGTTCTGCAATCAGGTACTGAGCAACATCAGTGTGGCCCTCCTGGCTAGCACAGTGCAGGGGTGTACGTCCATTCTTATCTCGCACATCTGCTCTCGAGTTCTTCTGAGATAGCAAGAATGTCACGATCATTTTGTGGCCATTGAACGCTGCAAGATGCAATGGAGTGCACCCATTGTCATCTCCAGAGGCATAGCTGCATTTTCCTTCACGAACAAGCACCTTGATACTGTCAAAGTGGCCATTCTGTGCACCGTAGTGAATAGGCATGCGGCCACTCTTGTCTTTGCTGTTGATGTTGCAGTCATTGTAACCCATCAGGAACCTTACGACGTTGGTATAGCCATCGTGGACAGCATTATGAAGTGGTATGTGACCATCTTCATCCTGTTCATTCACACTCAGGCCACACTCCTGAACCAGGTACTGAACAATTTCTAAGTGGCCAGCAGCGGCTGCATTGTGCAGCACACTCTCCCCTTGTGGCCCCTTTTGTTTCAGAATGGATGTACCATGTTGGTGGACCAACTGCTTCAATTTCGTAAAGTTTCCCTCGACCACCAGCAAACGCATTGTTAACGCCTCTGGTTGCTGGGAAAGAACTGTTTTGATCCATGCATCGCCACGTGGCATCGACTGCTTACCGTTTCCAAACGCACTACCACCAGCACTCCCACTTCCGCTACTTTTACCGCTACCACAATGCAGCTTAATGTACTCCACTATTTCCGTGTTTGCTTTCAGAGTAGCAAGGTGGTATGGAGTTATTCCTTTCTGATCTTGAAGGTGAGGGTTGCACTGCTGCTCTGAGATCAAGTACTGGACACTAGCTATAGCACCGTCCTGGCAGGCATAATGCAGTGGTGTTCGACCATGGTTGTCAAGAACATCACACGTGCTAGGCGAATTTTTCTTAATCGCAGAACACAGTAACTTAACAATCTCAAGGTGGTCACAACCAGCAGCAAGATGCAACGCCGTTATCCCATGCACTTTGTCCTTGACGGTGACCTCTGCTTTACATTGTTCCAGAAGTAGTTTCACAATTTGAACACCGCCTTGCTGGCTGGCACAATGCAGTACATTCCTACCATTACGATCTTGATGCAAAATGTTTCCCTTTCCAGTGAGTAGACAGTATTCAAACACATCAAAGTGGCCTGCTTCAGCAGCAAGTTGAAATGGTATTACTCCTGTTTTGTCTTCAGCATTGACATCACACTTATACTTCTCCACCAATAGTTTCACAACAGCAAAATGGCCATTCTGTGTACCATAATGCAGCGGCAAACGACCATTTTTATCTCTTGCATTTATGTTGCAATTGGGCTGTGATCCCAGGAAATCCAACACTGCTGTGTAGCCCTCATATGCAGCATTGTGCACAGGGGTCTGACCATCATCATCTTTGAAATTGACATCACTATGCAGTTCAGTTACGAGATACTCTACAACTGAAAGATGTCCAGCATAGCAAGCGTGGTGCAGCAATGTTCCCCCTTCGGGACCCATTACGCTTGCAGCTGCAGGGTTCTTTGCAATGGCTGTTTTTAGCTTCAATAGGTTGCCAGTTGATGCATGTGCTATCAGATGTAAACTCAACTCTTCAGCACTATCTACATGTAAGTCTTCAGGAACTGAAGGGACATTGAGATTGTTTAAATTGTCCATTGTTGCTTGATTACCAGCATATTTACTGAGAAGGTCAACAACCTTACTTTGTCCATGGGATTTTGCTACGGACAATGGGGAAGTACCTTTACTATCTTTGATACAGGGGTTGCATTTCATCTCTTCCACAAGATACTTTGCCACGCTGAAATGGTCTCCAAGAATGGCATAGTACAGTGGTGTGCGCTGGTGGAAATCTAGGATGTCACATACGCAGTTTGGTTCAGCTGACAGACGTTTTACCACATCAAGGTGTCCATTGCTGGCAGCCAGATGGAGAGCAGTAACACCATGGACTAAGTCTATCTCCATGCAATTCACTTTGCACTCTCCAAGCAAAGTGTCTACAATAGGTACACAGCCCTGTTGGCTTGCACAATGTAACGGGCTTCTACCTTTGTTGTTCTTCGAGGTGGGGTCTGCGTTGCCCTGCCTTAACAAAAAATGAAAGATGTCTGGTCTTCCTGCTTCAGCAGCAAGCTGAATTGGTGTGACTCCATTCTTGTCTGCAACAGTTACGTCACAGTGGTACTCCTCAATCAGTGCTCTGACACAAAGAAGGTGACCATTTTGGCTGGCATAGTGCAAAGGCTCGCGACCATGGATGTCCTTTTGGTGAAGATCAGCACCTCGTAACGCCAGGAACTTGAGCAATGCAACATGCCCTTCATGAACTGCATTAAATACAGGGGTGTGACCATCATTATCCTCGCAACATATATCAAGATGACAGTCATTGACTAGAAATTCAGCTATGTCCAGATGTCCAAAGAGGCAGGCACAATGCAGCAAGGTTTCTCCTTGTGGACCTCGCACATTCACTGAAGATGGATTTTTCGACACAGCAGCTTTGAGTGACGATAGTGCACCCTGAGACGCATGAAGAAGGTTTATAACATCACCCGATGCGTTGTACTTTCTGTTCTCCGTTGAGTTTTTGAGGTTGTTGATAAGGTTGCTGCTCTTGACAGTCCCTTGCAGTCCTCGCTGTTTGAGGAAATCGAGAATGCGTGTGTGATTCATCGCCCTGAGTAAATCCAATGGTGTGACTCCATTGTCGTCTTTCTGATCAAGTTTTCCCGCTCGTTCTTCAATGAGATATCGAACAATATCTATGTGACCTTCCTGACATGCATAATGCAGTGGAGTACGCCCATGCCCATCACTGAAAGCAGGATCGCTGTTTGCTAGAGAACAAAGGTACTTCAAGACATGAAGGTGACCGCCTTCTGCAGAGAGACTTAGAGGCGTGACTTTCTTTTTATCCTTTGCCATTGCATCAGATCCATACTTGGTTGTCAGCAATCTGACTAATTCTATGTGACCATTCTGGCTCGCATAGTGCAGTGGTGTCCGACCATTATGATCTTCCAAGTTTGGATTGCTCTGAGGGTGTGTGCACAATAGTTGCATGATCTCAATGGATCCTTTGTTGGCTGCAAAATGAAATGGAGTACTACCATGAGAGCTGTCTCTTACACACAATGACATGCCTGTCTTCTCAATCAAAACCTTAACTATTTCCACATGCTTTTCTTGACACGCCACATGAAGTGCATTGCGACCATCAGTATCAGTGCACCCAGGATCACATCCTGCTTCAAGAAGCAGCTTGAAGTTTGCTAATTGTCCGAAATAGGCTGCAAGCAAAAGTGGAGTAGAGCCCTGTACATCCTTCGCATCCTTATTAGCTGTATGTGGCAAGAGAGCCTCTAAAACATTTGGGTAACCCTCCACACTGGCACAATGCAAAGGTAAGCGAAGATTCTTGTTCACAATGTTTGCGTCCGTTATGTTCTGAGTAAGAAGGAATGAAACGACTGGATGGTGGCCATTTTGAGAGGCACAGTGCAATGGCGTGTCTCCATCAATGTCTTTGCTGTTCAAATCATAGCCCAGTTTTACAAAATACTGAACAACAGCCAAGTGTCCTTGGCTCGAAGAGACATGCAAGGGAGTCTCACCCTTAGGACCCACTAGTTTTGTGTCTGGACATTTGCTCAAGGCCATAAGCTCCATCAATTTGATCAGATTGCCTTCAGCAGCCAACGAAATAATTGTTATTGCACTTGCATTAGCATCTTGGGCTGGGTTGATCTGGTTATTGATGCTCTGCAGATACAACACTACATCAGTCTTACCAGCTATTGCTGCTAGTTGAACAGGAGTAATACCTTTGTCATCTTTTACATCTGTTTGACATCCGTGTTGAACGAGGCACTCCACAATTTTCAGATGGCCCTCCTGACATGCATAATGCAGTGCAGTTCGACCATGATTATCAATCATGTTAGGCATGAAGCTGGGTAGATCACACATGTACCTTACCAGATCATAGTGACCGAAATTGGCGGCCAGGTGTAAGGCACTTGCTCCATGTCTTGAATCTTTTTTCATAGGAGAGGCACTCAAATTTGTTACCAAATACTTCACTGCTCCTAGTTGTCCATAACGACTGGCAATATGTAATACAGTTTCCCCATCGTTGTCAGTCAATTGAGGATTAGCACCACCTTCTTTTAACAGAAACTCGATTATATTGATGTGTCCATTGCCAGCAGCAAGATGAAGAGGGACCACACCAGTTCTGTCAGCCATGTCACAGTTGCACTTGTGATTCTTTACCAGTGTCGTCACCACATTCAAATGGCCATTTTGTGCCGCATCATGAAGTGCTGTGCGGCCACGGACGTCACTCAGACTGACCAATTCAGCAGAGCGGCTTGCAAGCATGTCTACGATATCAGCACAGCCTTTGTAGGCAGCACAATGGAGGGGAGAACGTCCATCTTTATCCAGAATATTGATGTCGAAATTCTTCTCAACGACAAGGTATTGAACAATATTGCAATGACCTGCAAAGCAAGCATTGTGGAGAAGGCTTTCTCCATCAGGACCTCTCACATTGATGGCATCGGGTCCAGAAGATGCCAAAGCAACCTTTAGTTTTTCAAGATCTCCACTCGCTACATGCATGTGTAGTGCTAATTGGTCTGTAGATGCTGTTTCAAACCACTTTGTACCCAAAAATGCCTCCAGAGAACTTGTTGTAGAACTTGAATTTTGGGGGGCAGTATTATTGGAATGACCTTTCCTTTCATCAGCATCACTCGCTACATGCTCCTCGAGAAACTTGATCACATCCTTGCCATCAGTAAGGGTGG
Organism: Ephydatia muelleri; assembly: GCA_013339895.1. Classification (NCBI taxonomy): domain Eukaryota; kingdom Metazoa; phylum Porifera; class Demospongiae; order Spongillida; family Spongillidae; genus Ephydatia; species Ephydatia muelleri. The sequence continues at coordinate 3,453,984 of JABACO010000020.1, read as the reverse complement.
CAGCTTTGATTGGAGTTACACCAAGTTCATCCCTCTTTGTCACATCACACTGCTTCTCAGTGACAAGGTACCGAACAACATCAAGGCGGTTGTGCATGGAAGCATATAAGAGTGGAGTGCGTCCATGTTTGTCGCATGCATCTGGATTACATGCACTGAGTGAACACAGATATTTCACAATCTGAAAATGGCCAGAATTGGCAGCCAAATGCAAAGGTGTCAAGCCATGTTCTTCTTCTACGGCATTGTAATCACAATGACAATCCTGCACTAGAAATTTCACTATTTCGAAATGGCCTTCCTGACATACGCAATGAAGAGCAGTTCGCTTCTTGTTGTCACAACTGTCTCTGTCACAGCCCTCTATCTTGGAAAGAAATTGTACCAGATTAAAGTGACCTGCAAAAGCCGCTACCTGGAGTGGAGTAGTGCCTTCCTTATCACGAATATTAATTGGGCAGTGAAAGTCACTTACAAGACAAACAGCAACATTGTAATGCCCATTTTGACAAGCATAATGTAATGGTGTCCTCTGGTTGCGATCAACACTGTCTTTCTTGCAATCTTTCTGAGACGCCAGAAAACGCACTACACTAAGGTGGCCTTCATGAGCAGCATTGTGAAGTGATGTGTGCCCATCATCATCCATAGAATTTATGCAAGAATCCAACCCACACTCCTTCACAAGGTATTCAACAATATCTAGGCGGCCTCCAAATGCAGCTGTGTGTAGTAGGGTCTTACCTTGTAGTCCAACACCTTGGCAAACCTGCAATCCATGCATTGCAATCAAGTTTTTCAGTTTCTTCAAATTACCTTCTGCCACACATGCCAGGGCAGCAAAACTTGGATGACTCTTCGGCTGGCTCTGTGTGAACAAATTTTGGTCTAACATCTTTCCTGCATCCTTTTTACAGAACTGCCAGATGCTGGTTCAGTTCTACTGTAGAGGGCAATCAAGTTCGAATTTTTAGAAGCAGCCGCAACCATCGCTGGTGTTGTACCTGAGTTATCTCTAGTGTGACAATCACATTTCTCATGAGATATTAAATACTTTACTGTTTCAACATGTTCCCGTTGAGTAGCATAGAACAAAGGAGTACGTCCATGTTTGTCTTGTTGGTCTGATTTAGTTGTACAAAGGGAACAAAGGAATTTTACAATGCCAAGGTGACTGTTATTTGCAGCCAAATGCAATGCTGTCACACCATGTGCTTCATCCTGTAGAAATGCATCCCACTTCATCTCCTCCACTAAGAATTTTATTACATTCAGATGGCCAGACTGTGCAGCAAAGTGGATAGCAGTCCTTCCTTGAAGATCTCGGACCTCTGGCACAACTTCAGATTGAGATGTCAAATACTTTACTATTTCCAAGTTACCTACAAATGCAGCAGCATGAAGAGGAGTGCTTAACTCGAAGTCCTGAGTAGCACAACTGCAGTTGTACTTTTCCTTCAGCAACTTCACAATGGGGAGTTGCTGATACTGTGCCGCCCTATGGAGAACTGTGCGACCTGATTCATCAATGGCCTGAGCATCGCAGTGTGGTTGTGTCAGCAGGTACTCCACTATCGCCTGATGTCCCCTAGACACTGCAATATGGAGAGGTGTTACACCATTTAAAAGCTCCTTTGTATTTGGGTCCACATGGCACTCTGTTACTAAGAACTTCACCACATGAAGGTGGCCCTCCTGAGTGGCACTGTGCAGGGCATTTCTTCCCTTATGGTCTGCTTGGTGGACATTTGAGTTCTTTTGCCCAGCAAGTATCTGGACAATGTCAAGGTAGCCACCAAAGGAGGCAAGGTGGACAGGTAAGACCCCTTCATTATCTGGGAGAACAACATTGCATTTTTTTTCACAGACCAGTATAGACACAACTTTAACATTTCCCTTTTGACATGCATAGTGCAAAGGTGTGCGACCATGATTGTCTGGTTTGGTCACATCACAATCATTCAGTGAACACAAGAAGCGAACTAGGTCAGTGTGACCAAAGTATGCAGCTAAAAGTACAGGCGTATTGACCTGATCATCCTGAGCATTGATATCACAACTCTGACTGTTTACAAGACGCTTCACCATCTGCAGGTCACCTTTCACACACGCAGCATGGAGTGAAGTGGTCCTCAAACCCGCCAAGAGACTTTCACCTAGTCCTGAGCTATTATTATCATTATTTTGCAGACCTGCCCTATGCCCAAGGCTTTCAACGAGTCCCTCCAGTCCCTCCAAAAGGGTGCCCAGTTGGCCTGAGAGGTCACCACGTGGCCCTTCATTGTCGGATGACTCGTCCCTCTCGTCCCTTTGAAGCTGCTCAAGAAGACCTTGTAGGCCATCAGCACGCCCACGTGAGGCCATCACTCTGCTAGCCATGCGCTCTGCTAAACGCTCTACAAGGTTACCCAAGGAGTCATTGGAGTCTGCTTCATCTTCGCTGTCGACTTCTGCTTCCATGTCTCCTCCACTTTCTTTTGCATCCACGAGATATTGAACAACGTCATCTTTCCCACCTTCTATAGCTAGCTTAAGTGCTGTGTTGCCTTGTAGGTCCTTCAATTCAGTGCCGCCCATCTTCTTTCCATGCACAAAGAACTTCACAATAGAGAGGTGACCTTCCTGAGCAGCATGATGGAGAGACGTTCGCTCCTGTGAGTCTCGAGCATCCAATTTGGCGTTTAAGTCTACCAGCAGCTTGACCGCTTCAAGATGACCACCTGAACTGGCATAATGAATAGCTGTCATACCAGATGTTTTGCTTGCTATGTTTACGCCACAATGGCATTCACGTACTAGGAATTTAATTAGCTCACAATGACCATACTTAGCAGCTATGTGGAGTGGCAGTAGCTCATCCTCATCCAGCAGATTGAGGGTCAGTCCATCGGACACATGAGAGCGAACAGTCAATAAATCACCTTTTCTACATGCTTCATGTAATTTTGCAACAATAGATGCTTTCACTGATTGTTCACTGGATGTGTCATTTGCATTATTAGCTGATGCTTTCACTGATTGTTCACTGGATATGTCATTTGCATTAGCTGATGCCTTTGTTGATTGTTCACTAGATGTGTCATTTGCACCCGGAGATGCATTTATTGATTGGTCATTGGATGTGTCAGTTGCTTCCAGCTTTGTATCCAATTTAGTTGGTTGCAGTTTGTTAGTTGTACTTAATGGTTCTGCAACAGATGCTATTATACCCTTGTCTTCTTCATACATTGGAAGTTCTATCTTTCCACACAGTGGTTCTGTAGCTGATGCTGGTGTAGCCTTGTCTTCTTCATATGAAAATAAGCTGTCAAGCAACTGTTGCAAATCCTTGTGCCCATTTTCAATGGCAACATCAGCTGGCGTTGGCTTAGTATGGAATGTAGCCTGCACTGCTTCCAACGGGCAGGCAGCAATCACAGCATGCACAAAGGCTGTATTCCCATGCTTGCAGGCATAATGTAAAGGAGTATATTTATTTGGGCCCATTCTCAATGAAGCAAAAACGTACTCAGGGTTTTGAACCAACTCACTGACAAGCTCAAAATTCCCTACTTCAAGTGCTTCTGCTACAATATCTTGCATCACCGCTTCCATCTTGGCTGGAAAATGGAATTGCAATACATATCATGACCACATTAACATGTGTCAGCCATACAGTAAAAAGTGCAAAATTTCTCTGAATTGGATCATTGAACAACATAGATAAATACTACAGTGTATCCTACAATTAAGGAAAATTCACTACAAGTTGTTATATTAGTGGGCATTGGTATTAAAACCAGTACAATAATGGAGGGGGTCACCCTCACCTGCCTACAGAAATGCCCACTTTAGATCACAACTACCAAAATAATTATGTCATTACCATAATGCCACACCACTCCTCAAATAGCACACTCACATGAAAATACACAACCATTTGCACTCAAGTCAGTTACTATACTTATTATTACTTACTGCAATTCATCTTACACTAACTTGCTCCAAAGACATAGAGACCCTAGGCCCATTTAACATAATATTCGTCTTGACAAGAATTAGTGCCTCTTTTATCCTCTGTGTTCCTTGCTCACAACCCTCATGCATTTATCTCTGATTATTGCTACATGTTTATCTGTTAGTTTATAGTAGGCACTCACATTCTATACTGAATTTCATCTAAATGTCAATAAACAACTACCCATACAGACACACCCCAATTCAACTTATTTTGTAATTACCACCACTCCCTAATATGTACATGTAAATAAGCAGCTCATAATCATGTGCCTAAAAATCAAATCTTTGACCATTAATAACTCTGCAATGGAATTAGTTAATTAATTATGCTATTGTTTTAGCTACATGTAAGTACCTCATAGTAGTATAATTATAACTTGAATACGAGTGGTCACTTGATCCAGAATGACTCGAATTTATTAATTCTAATTAGCAAGCACAATATTCAATACTTAGGTAGATATGTCATATGATTTTTTGTTGTAGCTGATCATTAATGTATGTATTTAAAAATTCTTTTAATATTAGTTAATTATAAGTTACATATATTAATATTTGATTATCTGCATTATTACATGCAACATTATAATTCAGAGTTTATTAGCAAGTTGAATTTAATTAAAATGTCCTTGATTGTGTGACACAACATGCTATAACACACACCACACATTGCTATGTCTCACAATGTATTGTCTACAAACATATGCACACACGTTAGGCTTGAATCTAGTACATACCGGGTGCACACCTGCACTAGTGCAGGTACGAAGTGCAGGTGCATTTTATCTTATACCTGCACTTAGTGCAGGTGGCTTGCCTGACGATAAACGATAGAGCTAAGCAGTAATTGTTTACTAAGCATGCTTGTACATGTACACTACATCTAGCGATTGCAAAGTTACAAAGCGCAAGTGTACGTTTAGACCGCGTCACTGATGCTCGAGTGTACACAATAACAAAGTATGTACCACGATCTCATTAATAAGTTAATTGATACCATGGTTATTCAACACAACTGATGCCACTCAAAGTGAATAAAGTATCTGTAAGACCAGGTATTGAAGAAAAGGAAGGTTTACACATTTTGCAGTGCGTGAAAAAGCGGAAGACCTTGGTTGGAATATCGCGAGTCAGATGATGCAATGTTCTGTAATTTCTGCGAATAATTTGCAGCCAAGAACAAGCCAAATGCATTTCACATTGGTTTCAGGTCGTTCCGTTTGTCAAATGTGGTGGATCATGAAAAGAGCCCTGCACATGTGGCTGCTGTTGAAGCATTTGAAGTTAGTAATCGGCCGTTACCGGAAAAGCCAATGGAGAAGTGCCTACAGAAGCTTGAAAAGGAGCATTTCCAAAAAATGAGCATCTTGCATTTTATTTTTATTTAGCCAAACAAGGACGTCCTTTCACAGATTTTAAGGATTTAGTGGCACTGCAAGTGGCAAATGGTTTAGATATTCCACCAAGTTATTGTAATGACAAGCAAGCCTGCGTTTTTATGGGCTTTATATATGACATCTTCCGGAAAGCAAAGATCACAAATATCAGAAAATAATATTACTTTTCCATACTATCAGATGGAAGTACTGATACACGTAGGAGGAGGAAATCATGTATGTGAGATATCTTGAAGATAACATTATTCCCAAAAGAGCATTTGTAGCATTAAAAGCTCTAGAGAAAGCGGATGCTTCTAGCAAACATGCAGCACTTGTTTGTACTCTGGAGGGAGAACTTGAGATCAGTGATTGGAAGGATAGGTTAGTGTCTGGATGTTTTGATGGAGCAGCTGTAAACTTGGGGTGTAAGTCAGGTGTAATTGTAAGGTTGGAAAAGGATGTACCTCAGCTCATTGCTATACACTGTTGCAGTCATAGGTTGGAGTTAGCAGTGAAAGCTGTAGTGAAGGAAGTACCATTCTACGAAACATTTAATACATTTCTAGTAGATCTGTACAAGGCATACCACAATTCTGCTCTAATGTGGAGTGGACTGAGGATAGCGGGTGATGCATTCAAGATTACCATTCTCAAGCCACCAAAGGCATATGGCACACAGTGGCTGCCACATCATGAAAGAGCAATTACTGCCGTTCTGAGGGATTATCCAGCATTGGTACAACATCTTGGTGAGGTAACATTCAATGGATCAACTCAAGCAACTAAGGAATCAGCTCAGAAGCTGACGAAAGCATTGAAGAACATAAGGTTTGTTGCCTTCCTTCATTTCATGGATGAGTATCTAACACTAATGTCAAGCTTGAGTAGAGTCTTTCAATCAAATGACTCCACAGTAGATTGTGTAAAGAGCCGAGTTGAATCCATCTCAAGCAGATTAAGCCAACTGGCAAGCTCAGAGGTATTGAAGAAGCTCATGCATACAGAGATGATACATATTGATGACGAAGTTGTTCAGTATAAAGATGTGTCTTTGGAGGCAGGGAGGCATGGCAGAGGTGAAAGACATACTCCAACTGTGGATAGTCTTATTCAGCAAGCTGTAGATGACTGCTTGAGTATTTGCATAGATACACAGGACCAGCTGCGAGACTGATTTAGCAGTTTCTTAGTAAACAAGGTGCTAAATGCAGCCACCGTGTTTGAGTACAGGAATTGGCCAGAGAATGAGGATTTAGAGACCTATGGTGACAGCGAAGTTAAGGAAGTATATCTGCATTTTAAGAAGCGTTTGGATAAAGGATGGGAACATGAAGGAGACTATAATGCAATGGCTGGAAATCAAGAAGTACATCAGAAGGCTGGAAATCAAGAAGTACATCAGAAGGCAGTATGGTAAAAAGTATGTGACATTTCATGACATGTGGAGCAAAGCAATGAAAGAAGATGAGCCTGAAGGAAGATTTAAATTGATCTTTAGGGTTGTGAGGCTGATTATGGTAATTCCCATTCATACAGCTGAATGTGAAAGAGGATTCTCTCTCATGGGAAATATTTAAAATGATTGGAGGTCAAGGCTAACATCCGACACTATTATACAATCAAGTTATCAGAGGAGGCTGTAGACAAGTATGGTCCCAGTAATGCCATCATGGAGTGGTGGGCTGCGGGTAAGCAGCATTGACGGCCTGGAACAAAACCATATGGACCTAGGTGTAAAGATGATACTTCTTTGCAAGACTCTAGTGAAAATTCTGATTCAGACTCTTGTAATGAATAGCAAAGGCCAGCTTCTTACTACTCATTTGCTTCATTATCATTGCCTATCATGCATTTATTTATCTATTTCATCTAATACAATTTGTGCACGTTAAAATATTAAATGTTGTGTGATGCATAGGGTACAGGGTGCAGGTGGGACAAGCTAGGTGCAGGTGGGCCCCATAAGTCACCTGCACATGGTGCAGGTGACTTTTAAAAAGTATTTCGACCCCTGTAGTACATAAACAGCCAATCAAATACAAGTGGCTGCATAGAACCTTAGCTCAGAATGAGTCTGACAATGAGTCCATATGCTACTGTGGGTCACTGCACATGCTAATTATGCATAACAATATATGGGCAATACGTTATATGTATGTTTGGGATAGAATCATAATAAAGGGCCGCAAAAATTAAGTGCAACCCCCATGCAGTCACTGATTCCACCCCACGCAGTCACTGGTTGCACCCCATGCAGTCACCCCATGCAGTCACCCCATGCAGTCACTGGTTGCACCCCATGCAGTCACGGGTTGCACACCATGCAGTCACCCCATGCAGTCACCCCATGCAGTCACTGGTTGCACCCCATGCAGTCACGGGTTGCACACCATGCAGTCACCCCATGCAGTCACCCCATGCAGTCACTGGTTGCACCCCATGCAGTCACGGGTTGCACACCATGCAGACACTGGTTGCACCCCATGCAGCCACTGGTTGCACCCCTTGCCGTCACTGTCATTTAACAGGAAACAGGACCACCCTTAAACCATCACCTTCTCATATCCTTGTTCAACTTTCCATATACATTCTCCCTTTCAAACTACACTTAATTGCTGTATATATGTATACCCCAAGTTATTTGGTTTATAAAATGCAACCATTTGAATAATTAATTTTTTGAGTGACCTTTAGCACTTTGAAAGAGATTTCTATAGGGTCTCTACACATGTTTATAAAATATTTGCTCTGTATCATTGGTGCTAGCCCTGGCAACAAAAACCAATCCAGATTTTTATTGGTATGCATTAGGGGTTAAAGTAAGTTATGAATATGTAATGAGAAATAGAGTAGCAAAAAATAACATACTCCTAATTACACCTTTTTTTTTAATAGGTAGCTCTTGACATGACTGGATTAATGTGCTCTATATTTTAGTGTGATTCTTATGCATTGGGCTGGGAAAACTTATTTTAAGTATAGCAGCCATTTTTATTCCCTTGCTTCTACAAGGTGTTATGGACAAAGTTGTGATAGTGAGAACCCACACTTTATACAACTCCTAACAACTGTAAGCTACATGTATGTGTAGTTGTATAAACTGTGAGTTCTCACTATCACAACTTTGTCCATAACACCTTGTAGAAGCAAGGGAATAAAAATGGCTGCTATACTTAAACCAGCCCAATGCATAAGAATCACACTAAAATATAGAGTACATTAATCCAGTAATGTCAAGAGCTACCTATTTTAAAAAAGGGTGTAATTAGGAGTATGTTATTTTTTGAACTTACTTTAACCCCTAATGCATACCAATAAAAATCTGGATTGGTTTTTGTTGCCAGGGCTAGCACCTATGATACAGAGCAAATATTGTATAAAACATGTGTAGAGACCCTATAGAAATCTCTTTTCAAAGTGCTACAGGTCACTCAAAAAATTAATTATTCAAATGGTTGCATTTTATACTTGGGGTATACAAATATACAGCAATTAAGTATAGTTTGAAAGGGAGAATGTACAAGTTGAGCAAAGATATGAGAAGGTGATGGCTTAAGGGTGGCCCTGTTTCCTGTGAAATGACCCTGGTTGCACCCCAGACAGTCACTGGTTGCACCCCAGTCAGTCACTGGTTGCACCCCATGCTGTCACTGGTTGCACCCCAGACAGTCACTGGTTGCACCCCATGCTGTCACTGGTTGCACCCCAGACAGTCACTGGTTGCACCCCATGCAGTCACTGGTTGCACCCCAGACAGTCACTGGTTGCAGTCACTGGTTGCACCCCAGACAGTCACTGGTTGCACCCCATGCAGTCACTGGTTGCACCCCAGACAGTCACTGGTTGCACCCCAGACAGTCACCCCATGCAGTCACTGGTTGCACCCCAGACAGTCACCCCATGCAGTCACTGGTTGACCACAATCACTGGTTGCACCCCAGACACTGGTTGCACCCCATGCAGTCACTGGTTGCAACCCATGCAGTCCGATACCTAACAATAAAACAGATGATATAGTGACAGTATGGAGATATTAATCATGTTGTAATAGTGTATCAAGTTCTGGACAAGAAGTTAGCCCATACAAAGTCTGTTTGCAAGGAAGTTACTTACATATACAGGTGTTCCACATACCTGTACCTGTGCATTCAGGGTACATGGTTCAGCCTTCATGACTGTATACAATTGCCCCTCAGTCGGGTTAGAAACGCATATCTCACGGCAGAAGAGTATCTAGTTCTGGCAAGACTCTGTTACATCCAATAATCTCCTGCCTTGAGATACATGTACGTGTGCATGTGCGTAGGATTCTCGCTCTCGTTAAGAGAGGGTAGCCGGAAGGGCGTTAGCGTTGCTAGCGGCGCTGCCACTAATTAGTGGGAAAAGGCGCCTACGTCCAGAAATATGCCATTTCAGCAACCGGGTTCATTAAAAATTCCATTGTTCAATATTAAAACGGTAGCCATTTTGCTACATGTACCTTCGATCATACGACGTGATCTATGAGCGATTGTTTGATAGCTGGAAGTTCTTTTTGCGTTTGGCTAAGAACAGACATTTTTAGCGACCATCCTTTTCGAGGTTTATCGCACATGCCATAGCAATTTGCCCACGTACGTAGAAGGGTGGTACCCCAGCGTTCCAACTCTTACGGAGAATACAACTGGTAACACGCAAGTATGCACATATTGGCCAACACATACCAGTAGAACGAACTTACTTAACTACAACGTTGGAGCGTAGACGCCTAACGTCGATGTCATAATGCCCACGAAAACAATAATTCTTACGTCACTCGTCACGTGAGTCTAACTTCGTACGCTGCGGGTTCAAGTACCGAACATGCCCTATACGGTGCTATTGTATAAACGAATCAAAACTGATATGATTTGTTGTGTGTTTCAATGAATATTACTTTATTTACATTACACTGTTGAGTACTAAAACGCTGCATGCACTCTATCATGCCATGCAGAACAATGCATTTGCATTTCTGATCAATACAGATATTGACTTTTAATCAGTGCCATGTTCAGATGGCCATAAAGATTGGTGCCTTGGTTTGATTAGTTTTGATCGAGAAGCTGGGAACCTGTGAAATGGTATGCTGTGCTTCAATGCCCCGTGCTCCGTAGGCTTCAAAAATTCCAAGGTACATAGATCCACCGCATTCTTCACTGTACTATTCAATTAATTTTAGCATCATCTCGACTAGTGACAGTGTTTATGCAATGCAGTGAAGTAATAGCTACTGTATCATTCTGGTTGACTGATTCTATTCTTTATTTTTGTACAAATACATGTACACATGCTGCTGTAGGGCCGCACAGGAAAAAAAAAACGCGTAGAATCATTTTGGAATCATTACGTGTTGAACAATAAAAATCACACGTGTCTGATTTTTATGTTCAATCACACAATGATTTTACAGAGGATTTTTAAATCCTTTATAAATCAAAACTTGTTTCGACCCATTTTTTCCCTGCGGGCCTGGTGGAGTGGTTAATGCTAAAACAGTAGGCTAGGGACAAATGATCTGTGTTGCAACACCTTAAATATATTTGCTGCATGAACCTCGACAATTGATCACACTCGTAGTAGGACAGCATAGCACTTGCACAAAAGAGAGCACTATACCTATGAATTGGGTTGGCACTACCAGATACACATAGGCTCCGCAACTGCGACAAATTGTTTTCTGCTGACTATGCAATGATATGTCACATGGATGGATTTCCTACAATACCCACAATGAAATCAGAGACACTACTGTGTCCTTGGTAACAAAGGTGTGTTCCAATGTTGCAACATTTTACAACCACTCAAGGGGGAAAAGATTGAACTTAGCTTCTGCTAAATGCAGATGATGGCTCACGACTTTATATTTGTGAATGAATGTCCACCAGGATGCCAAGTTCTCTGATGTAAGGGTTTTCCACCGAATGCTCCTAGCTACAGATCCAGAAACCTACCAGCTGTGTACAAAAAGCCATGAGGATGACAAAAAAATGATCCTATGGTCAGCGTGTGCATAACATTGAACATGGCATGTTCACCCCACTTGTTCTTATCAAGCTTTGCTTTGCATAACATGCATACTGGCCACCACGTCTATACTCAAATAGAGCAGTACTTTTCAGCACCTGGTCAAATCAATTTGCGCTTTTTAATGAGGTCCAAACAATTGGCAAATGCAGTTTTATTAATGCAGTACAAACATGCCATCTGTTTTGGTTTTTATAATGATATTTGTATAACATCATATTTTTGACAGATGCCACTGGGTGAGAAAAGGCATATAATTAGAGCGTGAACAGTGAGAAAATTACTGACTGCAATATAAACTATGCAAGTGGCAATGCTGTACTATTTGTATAAACAAACCAAATTTGCAATGGCTTTTGTGTTATTCAGACAAGCCATCAAATGATCAAATGGTGCACTGGCACGAACATTGGACTTATACATGTAGTACTCATCTAAAAGTATCAATATCCAACCAAATGACATAAACAAAACATTTGGACAGTTTGAACTGTAATGAAAACATGAGATTGTCAAAAGATGCATTTACACATACGCATAAAGTGGGCACATAAATATATATCAACACACAAGTAATGATTACTAACATGCTGCAATCAAAGTCATTGTTGTAGGTATCTGGAATGCCTGCAAGAAAATGGATGGTATTAACAGCATGCAACACCAAATTTTGGTTATAATCACTCACAAACAAATCATTATATGACCACTGCATCTGAGAGCTCTTCAACTATCCATGAACTAAGCTCCTGACATTCAAATGGCAAATTTTATAAGCAAGCAACCTTATAGCTTTAGGTGAAACATTTGGCTACTGGTTTACTAGTGGTAATACATGTAGTCAACAAATTTTAATATGGTTTTATTTGATTGATTTGGTTTGATTTCTGCAAATACATGTACTACACAAGATATGCAAAATTATGGCATATTATTTGTTCTTACATTTTATACCAGGAAAGTAAAGCACTACATATGCTAACTGTATGAACGAGAATCCCATTGGACAACACATTCCTCGCCAGTATGAAAGAAAACCCATGTGTTTTTAACAACTTGAGTCTTGAGTCACTTTTGTTACTTCAACAAAAGGAAGGTCAACATGATAGTATGAGACACATCACAGACCAAAGCCAAGAACCACTCCGTGATAATCATAAGATTACAGCTGAAAATTGTCTAGATACACATGGCACATTCACTCTCTATAATGAACAACATTTGAACCCTAGAGGATTAGTGTGTCGGATGCCGTCGCCAAAAACAATTTAATTTGAATACGCATGCGCAGTTTGAAGTATAAAATTGCATGTAATACTTGAGATTGGAGAGAACTGCCTGAGTGTTAGCATTATATACCGGTACGTGCATTCTGTCACATTTGGTGACGGATGCCTTCACCAAGAACAATTTAATTTGAATACGCATGCGCGGTATGAAGTATAAAATTGCGCATAATACTTGAGATCGGAGAGAATGCTAGCATTATATACGTGCATTCCGTCACAATTAGATTATTCGATTGAACAAAACATTTATACTCCCTGATTAACAAAGTTGGGAAAATACTTCAGCAGTAAACCACAATGACGACAGTGCTTTGGAGGCAACTCAGATATAAACAGTGATCAGATCCATCCCAAGATCTCTAATATTATTTCCAAGGAAGTCTCACAAAATGATCATGGAGAACTTTAAATTACTATAATTTTTCATTATTATGGTATTGGCATTTCAAGGAACATTCTTCGTAAATAGCTTTGAGGAATTTGACAAGCAAATAAACTTTTCCTCTGAACAATGTGTTGACTTCAAAAACGTTAATGGTGAAATTTTACAAAAGTGGCATTATAGTAGTTGTGGCGTAATATTGCACTGTTGCCCGCAATAGAGTTAATGAAAAAGAAATAAAGAACAGACATAAAGTTTTGGTACTGATTTTTGCAAAGTACAAAAACCACTTGGAAAATCCACAAGATTTAGACACTTGTCGCATCAAATTCAGATTGCTATTTTGTCTGCAAGGTTTACGCTACTAATGTCCTAAATTTTCAACACACTATACTTCACGATGTAAAAATCTAGTTTGGTGTCTTGCACAAGTACGATGCCGATGATAATATGTCTCATACACCAAAGGTTTAAAACCGCCACATCATCTGGTAGGAGTCTTCAAATTCGGTATGTTTTGTCACTATTGTTAACTTCTGTTTGTTGATTTTTGCTTTATCTATTACAGAAATACAGCTGTGTACAGTAATTAATTACACATTTTCCCGCTCTATTCACGCCAATGATTTTCTCCATAAATTGAATGGAATACGGCTTTCCAAAATATTTGGCGCAAAATGTCCAGGAAAATGTGCATTAACTTTGCACAGCAGTATCTCTGTAATGGAAAAGGTACAAAATTTATGAACAGAATACTGGAAACAATTTAAATGCTCTTACCTGAAATGTGGCAATTTTGGACCCCTAGACCTCACAACATCGGTGCTGTGCTTGTGCTAGACATCAAAATACAGTTTAACATAGGGAAATGGTGTGGTATGAAGTGTTTCATATAGGATGTCTGTAGAGTATACTGTTCAGAAGATATAACAATTTGAATTGCATGCTATGTATATACATTCACAAGGGTCACAAATCATGGAACACTTCACTAGTTTTGCATTAATAAATATTGTTTACACAAACTAACCATTCCTCTTGTGCTTTTTGTTATACAGTTGACCCCATCTGAAACAACAATTAAAATCCAATGAGCATAAACACGCAAAAGTACAGGTTGAAAGTATACAATGCACATGTTCATGTATGTGTACATATGTATGTAGCCTGGGAACTACCACCACACCTGAATACACCACTACCTACTATTGTACATGAACATTTATAAACAGAATGCGACAAAATACCACATTTTGAACATATTACCTCCTCCCCTCCTTTTAGGAACCTTGCTATTCCAGAGTTTCCAGAGTGTTCTGCAAGATCAATGGGCGTGGCTCCGAGCAAGTCTTTTGCCAGCGGGTCGCAGCTATACTTCTTGAACAGGAGCATTGTGGCGTCATGACAACCATTCTGACATGCATAGTGCAGAGGGGTGCGGCCATGGTTGTCCTTCCTGTCCATGGCATCTTTGCATTCATTCTGCGAACCAAAGAAGGACAGTATGTCCGAGTAGCCCTTTGCAGCTGCCAAGTGTATCGGTGTCACACCGTGGTCTAGGTCTCTGGAAACACAGCTGGACTTCTGTTGGGTCACCAGGTACTTGATCACATCCAGTTTACCATCCTGACTGGCATAGTGGATCCCTGCTCGGCCACTTTTGTCCACCAGATGAGGGTCGCAACCTTTACTGCATAGAAATTTGACTATATCCAGTCTCCCATTGCCAGCTGCAAGATGAAATGGAGTTATCTTCTTCTCATCTATTGCCAGAACATTACACTTGGCTTTTTCAACAAGTAATTGGACCACATTCAAGTGCCCATTTTTGGCAGCGTAATGGAGAGGTGTCCTACCATACATGTCCTCTGGGTCCACAAAGCAGACAGGCAGGGACACTAGGAGCTCAGCAATCAATTCATATCCACCATGGGCAGCTAGGTGGAGAGGTGTGCATCCACTATCATCCTTAACATTTACATCACAAGAGTGCTCTTTAATTAGGTACTGAACAATGACAAAATGGCCAGCTTCTGTTGCATTATGAATGACACTCTGTCCACTGAGACCTTTGCAGTTGACCATTTTGGCACCTCCTGCTTGGATGTCTTCCTTCAACTTTTCCAGATCCCCTTCCATTGCATGCTTGTGGAATGCTAACTCTCGCTCTCCACACTCTTTTGTCTGTTGCATACCTCTTTTCAACATTTCCAGCTGTTCCACCGACAAGTCTGAAACACGACCTGATGATTTCCCTGTCTGTTTAAAGAAATCAATTAACTCCACATTACCCTGCTTTGCTACTACTTCAACCGGAGAAAGTCCTACTCCATCCTTACGATTCATATCACAATTCTTTTCAGTAACCAGATACTTCACAATGCTCACGTGCCCAGCAGCACAGGCACAGTGTAGTGAGGATCGACCACGCTGCTCAACGGCATCAGGCTCGCATTTTGGGTGAGCACAAAGTAATTTTACAATATCCAAATGTCCATTGCTGGCTGCAAGGTGCAACGCAGTTATCTTGTGTTCAAGGTCCCTTATTGTGACATCAGCATTGTGTTCTGTGATCAGGTACTGAGCAACATCAGTGTGGCCCCCCTGGCTAGCACAATGCAGGGGTGTGCGACCATTCTTATCACAGACGTCTGCTCTAGTGTTTTTCTGAGATAGCAAGAATGTCACAATCATTTTGTGGCCATTGAATGCCGCAAGATGCAACGGAGTTCGCCCATTGTCATCACCAGAAGCATAGCTGCATTTTCCTTCAAGAACAAGCACCTTGATACTGTCAAAGTGGCCATTCTGTGCACCGTAGTGAATAGGCATGCGGCCACTCTTGTCTTTGCTGTTGATGTTGCAGTCATTGTAACCCATCAGGAACCTTATGATGTTGGTATTGCCATCGTGGACAGCATTATGCAGTGGTATATGGCCATCTTCATCCTGTTCATTCACACTCAGGCCACATTCCTGAACCAGGTACTGAACAATTTCTAAGTGACCAGCAGCGGCTGCATTGTGCAGCACACTCTCGCCTTGTGACCCCTTCTGTTTCAGAATAGACGTGCCATGCTGGTGGACCAATTGTTTCAATTCCGTAAAGCTTCCCCTGACCACAAGCAAACGTGCTGCTAATTCCTTTGGCTGCTCTGGAAGAATTGTTTTGATTGATGCCTTGCCAGGAGATAATGGCTGCTTGCCATTTCCAAAAGCAGTACCAACAGCACTGCCACCTCTATTGGTATTACCACAATGGAACTTGATGTAGTCCACTATTTCCGTGTATGATTTCAGAGTAGCAAGGTGGAATGGAGTTATTCCATTCTGGTCTTGAAGGTGAGGGTTGCACTGCTGCTCTGAGATCAAGTACTGGACACTACATATAGCACCGTCCTGGCAGGCATAATGCAGTGGTGTTCGACCATGGTTGTCAAGAACATCACATGTGCTAGGCGAATTTTTCTTAATAACAGAACACATCAACTTAACAACATCGAGATGGTCACAACCAGCAGCAAGATGCAGAGCAGTTACCCCCAGCACCTTGTCCTTGACGGTGACCTCTGCTTTACATTGTTGCAGAAGTAGTTTCACAATTTGAACACTGCCTTGCTGGCTGGCACAATGCAGTACATTCCTACCATTACGATCTTGATGCAAAATGTTTCCCTTTCCAGTGAGTAGACAGTATTCAAACACATCAAAGTGGCCTGCTTCAGCAGCAAGTTGAAATGGTATTACTCCTGTTTTGTCTTCAGCATTGACATCACACTTATACTTCTCTACCAAAAGTTTCACAACAGCGAAATGGCCATTCTGTGTACCATAATGCAGAGGCAAACGGCGTATATTATTGTTTGCATTTATGTTGCAATTGGGTTGTGATCCCAGGAAATTCAACACTGCTGTGTGACCCTCATGTGCAGCATTGTGCACAGGGGTCTGGCCATTATCATCTTTGAAATTGACATCACTATGCAGTTCAGTTACCAGATACTCAACTACTGGTAGATGCCCAGCAAAGCTAGCTATGTGTAACAAGGTTTCCCCATTGCGACCTATTACATTTGCAGCAGCAGGAATATTTTCAATGGCTTCTTTTAGCTGTAATAGGTTGCCATTTGATGCTTGTGCTAACAGGTACATACTCACCTCTTCACCATGTTCTACATCTCCAGAAACCGAAACAGAATTGTGAACCTGCTCTATGGATAAACTGCTACTCGTGCTATTATTTACATTGCTATCTTTTATTTGATTGCTACCACGTTTACTGAGGAGGTCAACAAAGTTGCTCCGACCACGCGATTTTGCCACTGACAATGGAGAAGTACCATTGCTATCTTTGATAGAGGGGTTGCATTTCATCTCTTCCACAAGATATTTTGCCACGCTGAAATGGTCTTCAAGAATGGCATAGTACAGTGGTGTGTGCTCATGGAAATCTAGGAAGTCACATTCACAGTTTGGTTGAGCTGATAGGAATTTGACCACATCAAGGTGTCCATTGCTGGCAGCCAGATGGAGAGCAGTAACACCATGGGCTAAGTCTATCTCCATGCAGTTCACTTTGCACTCTGAAAGCAAAGTCTCTACAATAGGTAAGCAACCCTGTTGACTTGCATAATGGAGTGGGCTTCTACCAGTGTCGTTCTTCAAGGTGTGATCTGCGTTGCTCTCCCTTAACAGAAATCGAAAGACATCTACATTTCCTCGTTGAGCAGCAAGCTGAATTGGTGTGACACCAGTCTTATCTGCAACATTTACGTCACAGCTGTACTCCTTGACCAGTGCTTTGACACAATTCAGGTGACCATTTTGGCTGGCATAGTGCAAAGGCTCGCGACCAAGGATATCCTTTCGGTGAAGATCAGCACCACGTGATGTCAAGAACTGGAGCAATGAAACATGCCCTTCATGAGCTGCGATAAACAAAGGGGTGCGACTATCATTGTCTTTACTATTTATGTCCACATGACAATCATTAACTAGAAATTGAGCTACATCCAGATGCCCTATTAGGCTGGCACAATGCAGTAATGTTTCTCCTTTTGGACCTCGTACATTTACTGAAGATGGATTTTTTGATAAAGCAACTTTAAGTGATGGCAGTGCACCCTGAGACGCATGAAGAAGAAGTGCAGAGTCATCAGAGGATGAGATGCACGTTTTACTCTCTCTAGAGGTGTTGAGGTTATTGATATGGTTACTGCTCTTGACAGTCCCTTGCCGTCCTCGTTGTTTGAGGTAATCGAGAATGCGTGCATGATTCATCTCACTGAGTAAATCCATTGGTGTGACTCCATTGTCATCTTTCTGATCAAGTTTCCCCGCTTGTCCTCCAATAAGATATTGAACAATATCCATGTGACCTTCCTGACATGCATAATGCAGTGGAGTACGCCCATGCCCATCACTGAAACCAGGATCGCTGTTTGCCAGAGAACAAAGGTACTTCAAGACATGAAGGTGACCACCTTCTGCAGAGAGACTTAGAGGCGTGACTTTCTTTTTATCCTTTGCCATTGCATCAGATCCATACTTGGTTGTCAGCAATCTGACTAATTCTATGTGACCATTCTGGCTCGCATAGTGCAGTGGTGTCCGACCGTTATGATCTTCCAAGTTTGGATTGCTCTGAGGGTGTGTGCACAATAGTTGCATGATCTCAACAGATCCTTTGTTGGCTGCAAAATGAAATGGAGTACTACCGTGAGAGCTGTCTCTTACACACAGCGATATGCCAGTCTTCTCAATCAAAACCTTGACTATTTCCGCATGTTTTTCTTGACACGCCAAATGAAGTGCATTGCGACCATCAGTATCAGTGCACCCAGGATCACATCCTGCTTCAAGAAGGAGCTTGAAATTTGCTAATTGTCCGAAATAGGCTGCAAGTAAAAGTGGAGTAGAGCCCTGTACATCCTTCGCATCCTTATTAGCTGTGTGTGGCAAGAGAGCCTCTAAAACATTTGGGCAACCCTCCACACTGGCACAATGCAATGGTAAGCGAAGATTCTTGTTCACAATGTTTGCGTCTGTTACATTCTGAGTAAGAAGAAATGAAACAATTGGATGGTGGCCATTTTGAGCAGCACAGTGCAATGGCGTGTCTCCATCAATGTCTTTGCTGTTCAAATCATAGCCCAGTTTTACAAAATACTGAACAACAGGTAAGTGTCCTTGATTTGCTGAGACATGCAACGGAGTCTCGTCCTTTGCACCCACTAATTTAGTGTCCAGACATTTGCTCAAGGCCATAAGCTCTTCCAATTTGATTAGATTGCCTTCAGCAGCCAAAGAAATAATTGTTGCTGCACTTGCATTAGCATCTTGGGCCGGGTTGGTCTGGTTATTGATGCTCTGCAGATACAACACTACATCAGTTTTTCCGACCATTGCTGCTATTTGAACAGGAGTAATATCTTTGTCATCTTTTACATCTTTTTGACATCCGTGTTGAATGAGGCACTCCACAATTTTCAGATGGCCCTCCTGACAAGCATAATGCAGTGCAGTTTGACCATGATTATCAATCATGTTAGGCACGAAGCCGGGTAGTTCACACATGTACCTTACCAAATCATAGTGACCAAAATTGGCAGCCAGGTGTAAGGCACTTGCACCATGTTTCGAATCTTTTTTCATAGGGGAGGCACTCAAGTTCGTCACCAAATACTTAGCTGCTTCCAGTTGTCCATAACGACTGGCAAAATGTAATACAGTTTCCCCATCGGTGTTTGTCAATTGAAGATTAGCACCACCTTCTTTTAACAGAAACTGGATTACATCTATGTGCCCATTGCCTGCAGCAAGATGAAGAGGGACCACACCAGTTCTGTCAGCCATGTCACAGTTGCACTTGTGATTCTTTACCAGTGTCGTCACCACATTCAGATGGCCATTTTGTGCTGCATCATGAAGCGCTGTGCGACCACGGATGTCACACTGACTGACCAATTCAGCAGAGCGGCTTGCAAGCATGTCTACAATATCAGCATGGCCTTTGCAGGCAGCATAATGAAGGAGAGAACGTCCTTCTTTATCCAGGATACTGATGTTGAAATTCTTCTCAACGACAAGGTATTGAACAATATTGCAATGACCAGCAAAGCATGCATTGTGGAGAAGGGTTTCTCCACCAGGACCTCTCGCATTGATGGCATCACATTCGGTAGTTGCCAAAGCAACCTTTAGTTTTTCAAGATCTCCACTCTCTACATACATGTGTAGCGATAATTGATCTGTAGATGCTGTTTCAAACCCCATTTTACTTGACAATCCATCCACAGCACTTGCTCCAGTACTTGCATTTTGGGGAGTAGTATGATCTGAATGAACTATCCTTTCATTAGCACATCTCGCTATATGCTCCTCAAGAAACTTGATCACATCAGCAAATTTTGCAGCTTTTATTGGAGTTACGCCTAGTTCATCCTTTATTGTCACATTACACTGCTTCTCAGTGGCAAGGTATTGAACTACATCAAGGCGGTTGTGCATGGAAGCGTATAAGAGTGGAGTACGTCCGTGTTTGTCGCATGCATCTGGATTACATGCACTGAGTGAACACAGATATTTCACAATCTGAAAATGGCCAGAAGTGGCAGCCAAATGCAATGGTGTCAAGCCATGTTCTTCCTCTACTGCATTGTAATTGCATTGACAATCTTGCACTAGAAATTTCACAATTTCGAAATGGCCTTCCTGACATGCACAATGAAGAGCAGTTCGCCTCTTATTGTCACAACTGTCTCTGTCACAGCCCTCTATCTTGGAAAGAAATTGCACCAAATTGAGGTGACCTATAAAAGCCGCTACCTGAAATGGAGTAGCGCCTTCCTTATCATGAATATTAATTGGGCAGTGATAGACGCTAACAAGACAAACAGCAACATTGTAATGACCATTTTGACAAGCATAATGTAATGGCGTCCTCTGCTTGCGATCAATACTGTCTTTCATACAACCTTTCTGAGATGCTAAAAAGTGCAACACACTCAGGTGGCCTTGATGAGCGGCATTGTGAAGTGGTGTGTGCCCTTCCTGATCCTCAGTATTTATACAAGAACCCAATCCACATTCCTTAACAAGGTAATCAGCAATTTCAAGGCAACCACTAAGTGCAGCCATGTGTAGCAGGGTGCCACCTTGTGGTCCAAGGCTTTGACAAACTTGCAATCCGTGCATTGCAATCAAGTCTTTCAGTTTCTTCAAATTACCTTCTGCCACACATTCCAGGACCGCAACACTCTGAGCACTTTTCAACTGGTCCTGTGTTAACAAATTTTGACCTACCACCTTTTCTGCATTCTTATTTTCAGACACCGCATATGCTGCAATTATGCCCGAACGATTAGAATTAGTGGCAAGCATCTCTGGTGTTATTCCAGTATGGTCTATCATGTAACGATCACAATTCTCATGAGATATGAGGTACTTCACTGTTTCAACATGTCCCTCTTGAGTAGCGTAGTACAAAGGAGTACGTCCATGGTTATCCTGTTCGTCTGATTTAGTTGTACAAAGAGAACAAAGGAACTCTACAATGTCCAGATGGCCATTATTTGCAGCCAGATGCAATGCTGTCACACCATGTGCTTCATCCTGTAGAAATGCATCCCACTTCTTCTCCTCCACTAAGAATTGTATTACATTCAGATGGCCAGACTGTGCAGCAAAGTGGATAGCAGTCCTTCCTTTAAGATTGCGGACATCTGGTACAACTTCAGATTGAGATGTCAAATACTTTACTATTTCCAAGTTGCCTACAAATGCAGCAGCATGAAGAGGAGTGTTTAACTCAAAGTCCTGAGTAGCACAACTGCAGTTGTACTTTTCATTCAGCAACTTCACAATGGAGAGTTGATCATACTCTGCCGCCCTATGGAGAACTGTGCGACCTGATTCATCAATGGCCTGCGCATCGCAGTGTGGTTGTGTCAGCAGGTACTCCACTATCCTCTGGTGTCCCTTGGCCACAGCAAAGTGAAGAGGTGTACAGCCATTTACCAGCTCCTGCGCATTTGGGTCCACGTGGCACTCCGTTACTAAGAACTTCACCACATGAAGGTGGCCCTCCTGAGCGGCTCTGTGCAGGGCATTTCTTCCCTTATGGTCTGCTTGGTGGACATTTGAGTTCTTTTGCCCAGCAAGTATCTGGACAATGTCAATATATCCCTCAAAGGCAGCAATGTGAACAGGTAAGACTCCTTCATTATCTGGGAGGAAAACGTTACATTTTTTTTCACAAACTAGTACAGACACAACGTCGACATGTCCCTTTTGACAGGCATGGTGCAAAGGTGTGCGACCGAAGCTGTCTGCTTTGGTCATGTCACAATCATTCAGTGAGCACAAAAAGCGAATTAGGTCAGTGTGACCAAAGTACGCAGCTAAAAGTACAGGTGTTTTGACGTTATTATCTTGAGCATTGATATCACAACTCTGACTGTTTATAAGGCTTTTCACCATCTGCAGGTCACCTTTCATGCAAGCAGTATGTAATGGGCTACCAGCCAGTCCTGAACCACTTTTATTACCGCTTTTCTGACCTCCCCTACGACCAATGAGTTCAGAAAATCCCTCCAAGAGGGTACCCTGATGGCCAGAGAGATCACCAAGTGGCCTTTCATTGTTATGTGAAGTGTCTTCCTTGTCCCTCTGCAATTGTTCATGAAACCCTTGGAGTCCACCCTCAGAACCATGCTCACGTGAAGCCATTGCTCTACTAACTGTGCACTCTACAATTCGCTGGCTGAGGTTATCCATGGAGCCATTAGTGGAGTCCACTTCATGTACATCTCCATCATGTTCTTTTGTATCCAAGAGATATTGAACAATTTCATTTTTCCCACCTTCTTTAGCTAGCTTAAGTGCTGTATTACCTTGCAAGTCCTTCAATTCAGTGCCGCCCATCTTCTTTTCATGCACAAAAAACTTCACAATAGAGAGGTGACCTTCTTGAGCAGCAAGATGAAGAGATGTTCGCTCCTGTGAGTCTCGAGCCTCCAATTTTGCGTTCAAGTGTACCAGCAGCTTGACTGCATCAAGATGACCACCTGAACTTGCATAATGAATAGCTGTCATACCACATGATGTATTTGCTATGTTTACATCACAATGGCAATCTCGGACTAGAAACTGAATTAGCTCACAATGACCATACTTAGCTGCAATGTGGAGTGGCAGTAGCTCATCTTCATCTGGCAGATTGGGGCTCAGTCCATTGGACACATGAGAGCGAACAGTCAATAAATCACCTTTTTTGCAAGCGTTGTGTAATGTCACATCAGCAGATACATTTGTTGATTGTTCCCTGTATGTGTCAGTGGATTCCAGCCTTGCATCCAATTTACTTGGTTGTGGCTTTGTACATAGTGGTTCTGCAACAGATGCTGGTGTAACTTTGTCTTCTTCATGTGGACATTGCAGCTTGGTATATAATGGTTCTTTTGCTGGTGCTGCTATAGCCTTGTCTTCTTCATATAGAAATAGACTAGCAAGCAATTGCTGCAAATCCTTGTGCCCATTTTCAATGGCAACATCAGCTGGCGTTGGCTTAGTATGGAATGTAGCCTGCACTGCTTCCAACGGGCAGGCAGCAATCACAGCATGCACAAAGGCTGTATTCCCATGCTTGCAGGCATAATGCAAAGGAGTATATTTATTTGGACCTATTCTCAATGAAGCAAAAACATACTCGGGGTTTTGAACCAATTCACTGACAAGCTCGAAATTCCCCACTTCAAGTGCTTCTGCTACAATATCTTGCATCACCTCTTCCATCTTGGCTAGGGAATGGAATTATATTTCATGATTGTATTAATCTGTAATTAAGTAGCCATGCATGCAATAAAAAGTGCTTTAAATTCTGAGAACTGATGTTTAAGCACGTTAGTTATATACTTGTACTTCCAAACAATTGACAAAATACATATATCCCCACGAATTACTTGTTGCCCCATTTTTCTGCAAAATGCACATCCTGGTCAGCATCTACACACTTGTACGTAAACAGCCAATAATAAATTACATTTCCCTGTGGTTGTATAGAGCCTTCATTTAACCGGCTATGCGCACAAACCATTGTGATGTGTCCATGGCTACCTATAAGAAGCCCATCAACTGATTAAAGTTGCGGCTGTAAACCACAAGTTTCCAATTTCATTTGTGGTTGTTGCAGGGGATTTTAAGACATTGTGTTCATTTATTGAACTTTCATGCTGTTGGCCAAATATAAAAAGACATCATTGACCAGCAAAGATACTTTCCTTCTACAAGTTCTAATGGCTCTACATATGGGACCGTATTTTATTCATTTCGAGACAAATCTTACATGTGCCACAAACCTACAAAATTCAGTAAAATAGAGCTACAAACCTTGGACTATCGTTTCTCGTTTCAATTGAAGTAGTACTAGTCACAAGGCAAAACAAGCATCATGCAAACTTGTTGATACATGTATGTCTTCAAGCAGAAACTGGACAGAACTCTTTCCTCATTTTCATTTGGCAGATAACAAGCAATCATGAGGACAATAAACCAGATGCATCATAATAATTGCATCTATATCTATCTGTAAAAAGGGATTCATGGCTTTCCTTATAACATTTTAATAACATCATCTTCATACCATTTTACTTGGGGCTTACAATTATCTATTATATGAATTTGTTTTTGTTCCCAAACTGACTTGAGAGGATGAAAGATGAAGTTCTTGCAAGGGTGAATGCATTCTCTCATATTCAATTGCTAGGGTGAATGCATCACCTCGTTCCATTCCAGTCTCAGTGTTAAGCAAGATGTATGGCAACGTTTGCTGTTACTTTATATATCAAAAGGAACTTCAAGGGATGTGCTCGAATGGCAGTTTCAATTTAAATTCACAATTGAGCATTTTAATGTTACTGACTTTCATCTAAGTATGATATTTTCCCAACTGTGTATTTCTATTTAAAGCAGAAGTTCTGTATACTCCCAGTGTGCTAAAAGAGGCAGTGTCTGTACAAGAAAACACCTGAATGTTTTTCGCATGTTTAAGTGGGGCGATGGTTTCAAGAGAATGAATCTATCACCTATGGTGCAGCATTTCTTCAACAATTTCCCATCGAGAAAGTGAAGTATCTATCATCCATAAGCACTAAGGAAAGTGAGCACACCTATTCACATGTACAAGTCCGTAATGTTACATACAGGTTAGCTCTGAACAACCATAAATACTACCTTGGAACAGTTGGTCTTAGATATATAACTAGTGAGGGCCTTCAGAATGACAGAAGTTTCAACTTCAAATTTTGCATAGCCTACCTGAGGATTATGTAAAGGTTTTTGCCACAATCTTACTGCAGCTTGTGACTGGGAACTCTGAAGATTTTATTGAAACCATCAATTGACAGTGAGAGTATAATGTGTATTATGCATGTTTCATGTAATACATGTTTTATATTCCATGTGAGAGGTACTCGTTCTTGGGTGCAAGATAGTTATGTTCCTAGCAAACCTTCTGTCTAATAAATTCTTCACCCCAAATTACACACACACACACACACACACACACACACACACACACACACACACACACACATCAGATCATTTCATTGCAGCTACCCCAGCAAAAACAGATTTATCACACAACATATCTACCATGGCCGGTGGAGCCTACCAGGCAACCCAGGGAATTACATTTTTTGGCTTTAAAAAATCAGTTCGTGATAATTAGTATGTTAAATTAGACTTCGATTAGCTGCATCTGATCACGTGTTTGAAATGGCATCCAAGGTGATCTCTTCTGCGACAAGTGAATTCAACAAGTCCGAAAGTGTTCATTCAATACAACCCAACCAGCCTGCAAGTTTTGCTTTCCCAAAGTGTAGCTTAGGCAGTAGTCAGCGTACTTTTAAATCCGCAGGTTTGCAACGTGGAAATGGCTTCATTATTATGAAGCTGATGATAGTGTGTTGTGCCACACATGCGCATACGTGCTCAAGGAGCAAGGTTAAGCACTCAAAATGCTGATAAAGCCTTCAATACTCATAGTATTACAAAATGGAGGCTAGCTACCAGCGTTTTCCGCCACCATGACGCCAGTGACTGTCATAAAGAGGCAGTGGACAAGAGTTGTAACTTTGACAACAAAGGATGTTAGGGAGAGGCTTTCTACTAACTGACAGTGAAGAGAAAAGAAAAAACAAGCATGAGTCCTTGCTAACCATAATTGCCAACCTGAGGTCTTGGGCTAGGCAGTTCTACACAATTAGAGAGTACAGTTATGAATCTGACAACAACATTATGCAATTGTTAAAGTTATCTGGAAGGTCAAATCCCGAATGGAAATCCAACAAATACACCCCATGATATTCAAAATGAAATTGTTAAGACTATTTCACTGACAGTCTTACAAGATGTGATGTCCTGCCTTCAGAAATCATCATTTTACACAATAATGGTTGATGAAACAACAAAAATATCAAACCAAGAGCAAGTCACTCTTTTTCTAAGGTGGGTGGATGATCAACATGAAGAGTTTATTGGATTGCACACAGTCAATTATATCACTTCTGATTCAACAGACGCAGTCATTGAGGATGCATTGAACTTGTCATTATCAAAGGCTAGAGGGCATTGCAATGATGGGGCAAGTAACACAAGTGGCATCAGAAATGGTGTTGCTGTTCAAATATGTAAGAAGGAACACAGGGCAGTGACACTCACTGTTATGGACATGCCCTAAACCTGGCAACCTTGGATGCAGTAAAACTAATTCCACATAGATGAAAGTTACAAAGTTGTAAAGAAATCACCTCGCTGAGAAGCATCGTTTAATGCCTTAAAAGAGCAATCACAGTTGTGACACAGGTATTAGTTTATGTGCCCTACAAGATGGAACTATACATGCAGATTCCTTGGCTAGCATCCTATCGAATTACAAGGTTTTAATGGAACTTTGGGATGCTAGCATTGAAATTGTTTATGACTCTAAAACTGTTGCACGAATAAATGGGGTTGCTTCAGCAATGAAAACTTTCAGTTTTCTAATTGGTATCAAACAAGATGAGATGACCAATTTTGAGGTAGATGAAGCAGCATTACCAACAACAAAATAAGGAATGTTAACATGATGGATGGAACTTCAGCTGGTGATTATCCAGCTACTCCAAAACTCTTGTATAAGCAACAATATTTTGCGAGATGCAAGTCGAGATACACAGTGTTGAGCCTCCTTGCCCCATGCCCTGTAAAGTCCAGATTTGAACAGGAAGAGTATAACATATTGCAGGAGTTGTTACTGAACGCCATCAAAGGTTGTAATTTTACATCTAAGCTAAATCTTTGGCTTAGACTACAATGATAAACACATATTGCCCAATTGTTGAATATGTGAAAAACCTTTCCACTGCAAAGAAGTCATCGGTATTAGAATATGTTTAGTACTGAAACTGATACTTTTCATTCCTGCAACTAATGCCTCATGTGAACAATCAATTAGTGCATTGAAGAGGTAAAAACCTACCTATGTTCCACCATGCAACAAGATAGGATAAACCATCTGATGCTTCTACATATGCACAAGGGACATATAGATGCCCCCCAAGTGTGGCTGCTGATTAATTGAAGATACTGTAACAAGTTGCTTCTCGAAATGCTTCTCTGTACATCTCTCTGAGGCCGTCCGGTGCCAGACTCAACAAAGCCTAAGGTTTGGGGGGGGGGGGGGGGGGGGGGGGGGGGGGGGGGGGGTAGGGCCTTCGCTCTCTCACAACTCGAGTGCTGCTTTTATCGCATCTTTGCGTTCATCTGGCTTTGCCACTGCAGATAACCATCATCTAATTCATGCAGTTAATACCTATAACGGCCTAGTCCCTCCCTCAGATATACCATCTCACCAGTATCTGCCATCGAGTCTCCTCCCTCGCAGAGATCTATCTCCTATAAGCTGGATAGTTTGGCTTTCAGTTGTTTGTATGACTCATCTTCTCCAGCAAACAAAGCTCGCCCTCCTCTCTGCCTCTGCTTCCTTGGCCACTTCATGGATCTCAGTCCTTCCTTTGGGTGAACCTGGCCTGCATTTTTACCCCAATGAATTCTGCACAGCTATTACATGGTGGCTGGGTTTAGAAACCAAGGGCTTCCTGCTGTCTACTTTGCCCAGAAATAGCTTTTGACCCACTGGGGCACCATGCATTGTCTTGCAGACGAGATGATGACATGGTACTCTGTCAAAACTAGCTGCGTGACATGTTCGTAGATCTTTGCCACAAGGCAAACTTTAGAGTGAAGGTTGAAGCAGGTAGTGTAATTACCCCTGACCTTTCTAGGTCTCGTCCTGCTGATGCCTTGGTGAACAATTGGACGGGTGGTATCCCTGCCGCTTTTGACATAACTGTGACATCTACTCTCACACCCAGTGTCGTTTCGTGTCACGGCAAGAACAGCAGCTCTACTGGCAGAGTAGAGGAGGCACCAGGCTAATGTCCCCAAGTGTCACACTCATAGATGGAACTGCATCCCTCTTGCTATGGAGAGTTATGGGAACTGGGGTCTTGAAGCCAGGCAAGCTTTCTCCCATTTGGCCTCACACCTGTCCTTTGGCTTAGGTTATCACAAGTCAAAAACCTTGGTAGACCTGTATGGGAGGCTAAATGTAGGACTGGTGTGAGATTTCGACTATAAGAATTAGTTAATAGGGCGTGTGATCTCATGTTGCGCGCATGTGCGTGGTTCTGTGATTAAGAAGTATCCTGATACATCATGGAACATAGGGACATTACAGTGGTGACGAGGGTGGGATTCCATCAGTAGAAAGGGGATATGGCTGGATATCGGGGGGTACAACAGTGCAACCAAGCCTAGCTATCTGGAGAGACTAGAACACGTTTTCAAAGCCAATAAGGTGGGGGCTGAACAGAAGAACACCTTTCTGACATGTATTGGAAAGGACATTGTCAGACTGCTAAGAGCACTCATTGCACCCGCGAAATTGACGAAGAAGACGTACGACAAACTGACGACAGTGTTGAACAACCAGTTGTCCCTTGGAAGCCCTTGGTCATAGCAGAGAGGTTCCATTTTCACATGTGAAAACGGAAGGGAGAACATCAAAACCTATGCTGCCAGCTTTCAGAACCTGGCTAAGCAGTGTAGCTTTGGAGCAGTGCTTACAGAGATACTGAGAGACAGGTAGTATACTGCATGTGGGACAAAACAGTGCAAAAGCGGTTGTTTACAAAGGAGGACCGAGCTGACTGAAACAGCGGAAAGGTCCAAAAAGGATGCAGAAAGGTCCCAAAAAGGATGCAGAGCTGCTATACAGCAGTTTACAGCAGGAGGTCCATCAAGTACGTCAGTCCACACCTGCAGAAAGCAGACAGGGCTCCATGAACTGTTACCGATGTGGTGGGAATCACGAACAACAACAATGCAAGTTTCGTCATGGTACCTGCCAATATTGCAGAAAGAGGGCCACATTGAACGTGTATGCCATAACAAACAAATCGGTATAGGAGAACATGGAATAGAGAAGATACAAGTGCTAAAGTACTGGATGAAGACGATGGAGGACCTACTAATGACGAAGGCAACCCGTCAGGATGGAACACAATCCATGGTAAAGGAGCCGTGGAACAGTGGAACACAAAGAAACCAGTGTTTGTGGAAGTCAAGGTAGAAGGCCATCTAGTTCAAATGGAACTAGACACTGGTGCAGCAGTCTCAACACTGCCATATGGAATGTACAAGGAGAATTTATTATTACTAGTCAATTATTATAACTATTTCCTCCCAAATCTGTCATTGGTGCTGCATGGGCACCCCTACACCAATTGCTTCAGAAACAAGTCAGTTAAAACTAGACAGCAGACTGTTCTAGGCATTCGACGAAGTTAAGAAGTTGATTGCATCTGAACGAGTGCTAACACATTTTACCCCAGATCTTCCGCTGGTGTTGTCGTGTGATGCCAGTGCATACGGGTTAGGGGCGATGTTGTCACATAGGAGGAGAGCGGCCCATAACCTTTGCATCATGAGCACAGTCTGAGTCAGAATAAAAATACTCACAAATCGAAAAAGAGGCCCTGGCATTGGTCTGGGGTATCAAGCGTTTCCAGCAATATCAATTCGGTAATCATTTTACACTGCTTACAGATCACCAACCCCTTACATCGATTCTATATCCAGAGAAAAGCCTACCAGCTGTGAGAGCAGCAAAGCTTCATCGATATGCAGTTTTGCTCTCATGATGTTCCTATGACATACGCTATAGCAATACAACCCTGCATGCAAATGCTGATGCTTTGTCAAGGCTACCATTAGTAATGGAATTACCTGGTGAGGAAATAGAGGACTGTGCAGAATATCTGGTACATCAGCTAGAACAGCTCCCTGTGACAGTGGCCACATTGAGTACATCCACCTCAAAGGACCCAGTCCTAGCCCAGGTTTTCCACTTTGTCCATGGCACGAGACATGCAGGAAGAGGCATTGAAGCCACATGTGGAAAGACAACTGGAGCTGTCAAACGAGCAGGGTTGCCTCATGTGAGGAATACATGTGGTCGTCCCATGTGCCTTGCAGGACATGGTCCTAGACTCTCCCGCCCGCCTGGCAGGGATTTATCTGACTTTTATTTATGATGGGTGGGTAGGCAACTGGGCACGGGTGGGTTACATGTATGTCAACCATGGAAGCTATAATGTGTCATATGCATGCCAGACTTCAATAGTGTACAATCAATTCATGATTCATAGTGTAGTAATAGTTACATGTACAAACAGCAGTATACACAAATCGATTTCCAGTGTTCACATACATAGCGATGCGCAACTGATGCAAAAACTATTTTACCCTGTAATTACACCATAGAAAAAAACTCCAATAATATATTTCCTATATGCCTCAATATTTTCCATTTTGTCTCGAGGATCAGGAATATCCGGTCCCTCCATTTCACAGAAAAGTAGGTCTTCCAAGTGGCCTTCAGTTAGTCGATTTCGCAGGTTTGTCAAAATTCTACTCATCGTTGAAAATGATCATTCTGCTTCAGCAGAACTAACGGCAACAGCAACAATCTGATTGCAGCAAGCCTTAGATCTACTCACTAGGGTTTATGACAAATACAGTTATGTTGATAGTAGGTCTACAACGGAAAATGTTCCACTCTGTTTCTATGCTGGAAGCTAAAACAGGATCAAGACCGAGAGCTGTGCACATTGAACACCAGTTAACAGGAAGTTTCTGTTCTATATTAGGAAGCTCCTTGGCTAAAGCTTTTACAGCATCACTCGTGGAGTGTAGTGCTATTATGCATTGTGGCACACTCCTTCAACTTATTCAAGTCTTGGAAAGGATTGTCAACCCAAGACACACCTGCTTTCAGTCCAAACTGTCGAGCGCTTTTGCAGATAGTACAGTTCTAACCAGTGATCGTTTTTGTTGTAGGATTCCTTACCCCTTGAAGCAACTGGAATATCTCTGTTGCACGTTTTGGAGGCTGTGCAGATTTGAACTTCTTTGTCTGAGTTGGTTGGCTCTCTTCATTGCCACTTAGCAGTACTGTTGGTGAAATGGGACCTGCTAAATCCAATGTTGAAGGACTAATCGAAGTCTCCAACAAAACGTATGGCTGATCTGCTTATAATTGTGTGTCCTGGCTCTTTAAAAGACCCTCCACGACCTAAACCACCTACCCACGAACTACACTAGCTGCTTTTGTGAACGGGTCTCCCGACATTTTAGCAATAGTGTTCTAAATAACGCCTACCAACAATAGTCAGATAGTCTGATGTAGCCACACCCTCATATGGACAGAACCGCTGCGAAATAATGATTTGACAAGCTCATCGAAAAAGGCAACAGTTAAGACCCTCCGTCCTTATGCAACGGTGTGGCTAAAAATACAGTAGAAATAAGTACACGTAACATATGCGTAGCGTTTACGTGTGATGCTGCTTCGAAATTCACTTTGTCATTCCTACGCAAACGCTACGCTCGCTTTATCCACGCTGTAGGTATTCAGGCGATTCGTCTATCATGGCTAAAAATGAGACGCAGCTATACAGAAACATTACGTGTACTTTTTTGTGACCGCTAATGTACTATTTTCAATACCCGGGGGCGGAGGGGTTATGGTAATGAAATCATTCATAGCAATCACGCAGCACATTGAAACGATCACGCCCGCAACCACTGATGCATGATTAACTATAAAAAGCTGTACCATCCAATCGGGTGGGTAAGCCCAAAAGTCACGGGTGGGTAAAGGGTGGGTAAAGGGTGGGTCAGATAAATCAGAGGAACTACATGCAGGCCACATTGTGATTGTCGAAATGAAGGCTCTAGCGCAAAGCCAAGTGTGGTGGCCCGGAATCGGTCGAGAGATAGAGCATGTGACAAGTAGATGTGAAGGCTGCAGGGCGGTAAAACAAGACCCCAAACTGACAACTGTTCACACGTGGGTAGGGGCCCCTGCAGACGAGTACATGTCAATTTTGCTGGGCCAATGGACCAATGGACCAATTTCTATTAGTGGTGGATGCGTTCTCGAAGTGACCAGAAGTTTTGGTAATGGAGGAGACATCAACAGACCAGTTGCTGGATGAATTGGGAGATCCATATTTGCAAGCTGGGGAATTCCATCCCACATTCTCACAGATAATGGACCACACTTTACAGATAAATTCGCAGACAATTTATCAAGTCAAACAACTGTAAACACACAAGAAATAGTCCTTACCATCCAGCAACCACTGAACGTTTTGTCGAGTCACTTAGCAAGCTTTGCACACATCACGTAAGTAAGCAAGCTTTGCACACATCACGTAAGTAAGTAAAGTCTCTGTCCGAGCTTTATAGGAATGCCAGGCATTCTACCACCGAAGTCTCTCCCACCCAGTTGATGATGAAGAGGGATCTGAGCAGTATCTTACATCGGATGAGGACCAATGTGAGGGAAAGTGTATTTAAAAAGCAGACAGCACACAAGTGAATGCACGGTCTGCAGCCGTGGAGAAAGGCTTTGCTGTAGGGGACCCAGTAAGACTACAGACCGCGGCAACCAAGCGGAAACCTGCAGTGGTACAAGGCCAAGAGGGACCCAAGTCCTACCGAGTCACCATACCTGGGGGAATACAATGGATGTAGCATTTAGACCAGATGGTGCATGGCCCCATAGGGGGTGCACTGGAACAACGAAACACGGAAGAAATAGATGATAAGAATATCACAACTCCAGAATCTTTTGACAAAACATTACCGGCCCCTGTTGCGGATACCCACTCAACAAAAGGTACAAGGTCTGGATGTGAGAGGAGACCCGACGACGCATGGCAGACACCTATTCATTGTGATCCATTCAGATGGAGGAGCAAATATTTTAAATCCTATGTTGTTATCAACAATGCCACACCCAAGCCGTAAAAAAAACAGCATCTTACAGTGACAACCCAGCCAAACAGAGTGACACAACGCTAGGACCCCAGAGCCAACCCAGCTGACTGGTGAGCCCAACAACACAACAACTTATTCTACAGGTTGTCCTGGCAACACCAGTGAGCCCAACAACATGACCCATTCTACCGGTTGCCCCGGAACCAACATGTTATGGAAGAGTGATCCAGAAGCCTGCAAGATACTGGGATTTGGATTAGGGAATTTAGTGGGGAGGGTTGTGAGATATTGGAATTCCGACTATAAGAATTAGTTAACAGGTATGTGATCTCATGATGTATTGATTGTATTATGCGATATTGTCGTGGTCCTGTGATTAAGAAGTATCCTGATACGTTGTGGAGCATAGGGACATTACACCAGGTGTGGTGCAATGCAGAGCTCCCCTATGTAG
>JABACO010000020.1:3315048-3415048 GCA_013339895.1 Ephydatia muelleri | reverse complement strand
AAACAGTAGGCCTGTGAGACCTGCGATGAAATTATTGTACCTCCCTTATCGTTGCAGATCGTGGTAGGTCAGGGCCAGTGGTAAGTTTACACAGACATATCGATTGCAAG
The DNA here is from genome assembly GCA_013339895.1 of Ephydatia muelleri. Taxonomy (NCBI): domain Eukaryota; kingdom Metazoa; phylum Porifera; class Demospongiae; order Spongillida; family Spongillidae; genus Ephydatia; species Ephydatia muelleri. The sequence goes on along the minus strand of JABACO010000020.1, from coordinate 3,414,938 downwards.
CTAGTAACGATTTCATTATACTGTACTAGCACTTGTACAGAGTGCTAGATGAGAGACGAGTATACGTCTGCTTGCAACAATACAGAGGAAAGATTGGTGTGTGTGTGTGTGTGTGTGTGTGTGTGTGTGTGTGTGCGTTTGTGTGTGTGTGTTTGTGTGTGTGTTTGTGTGTGTGTGTGTGTGTGTGTGTGTGTGTGTGTGTGTGTGTGTGTGTGCTCAGGATGTACAGACGCATTTGCACACAACATATACACATGTATCAGGGTGTGTGAACCAACATGAGGGCATGTTCATGTACTCTGTGTGAGCTAAATATTGTATGGGCAAAGAGAGACTCAAGTCTCTGCAACTGGTACACAAGCCACATAGCTGAGTAGTGGAGGCATAAAGAATGATAAGAAGTTGTTCAAGGATCAAGGATTTTGCCAAACAGGAAAGCTTTATTACACAATTGTACTTAACTACAAAAGATGGATGTGAGTGTGTAAGAACTTAAAGTCTTACAAGTAAATAAAAAAATTCTCTAACGAGAAAGTTGTTGGTATATAGGATTGACCAATGATGGTGTAAAAAGCACGGAAACAAGAGTGACAGAAATTTGACTGGAAAATTGAAATAGGCCTATATTTAGCCCATTACTCAGGCATGTACTGTTATAACATTAGTGTGCTAAATATAGGCCTATTTCAATTTTCCTGTCAAATTTCTGTCACTCTTGTTTCCGTGCTTTTTACACCACCATTGGTCAATTCTATATACCAACAACTTTCTCGTTAGTGTATGTTTTTATTTACTTGTTTCATCAGTTTTTTCCTCTGTCGTAGTAGCGCGTCTTTATATGTGGTCAAAAATTCATTTTAATTTTCGAAGGGAGGGAGGTTAAAAAATTAAATGATTGAAATGATAAGTATATGAGTTTTTAATGTACTGTACGGTTCCCCTGCCTTGTCCTTATTCTCTCCCCCAGCCTTGTCTCTGACCTCGGCAGCCCGGTTCAGGCCATGAGAGCCATGCGGGTGGTGGTGGCAGCGGCCAGGGTGGCAGCAGGCGAAGTGGTGGTGGGGGCACTGGTGCCAATACTGGTGCTGGTGGTGGGGCTGGTGCAGGTAGCGGTGCTTCTGCTGGCAGCAGCAGGGGCAGTGCTGCAGCTGCTGCTTCTGCTGCTGGCGGTGGGGGCAGCTCTGCTGCTGCTGCTGATGGCAGTGGGGGCAGCGCTGCTACCGCTGACGGCAGAGGGGCAGCACTGCATCTGACAGAGAGTATAGAAAAAAAGCAAGGATTTAGTTGTTAACATCACCAATTGGTCTACATATTCATGACCTCACAGATAAGGGGGGGGGTTGTGTGTGTGTGGTGTGTGTGTGTGTGTGTGTGGTGTGTGTGTGGTGTGTGTGTGTGTGTGTGGTGTGTGTGGTGTGTGTGTGTGTTTGCCAGCTGTGCTAAAATTCTATTGGTCCAATTTTATCTATTCACAGATTGGTCTGCATAACTCATGACCCTACAAAGATGCCATTGTGCTGGAAGTTGGTTCATGCTTCCAAATTAAAAGGTGTTAACAATGTTTACATGGGAAAGACCTCCCCTCCAATGATGAATGGACATTTGGAACAGTGACTTTGTCCTCAACACTAATGCTACTTCTTCACTAATGAGCTTGCGCCACTCATTTGTACATTTCCATTTCAAGGGGTGCATGGTATCCTTATCTCTGTCCCCTATCATCTCCTCTGCCACTACACACCTACCATTGAGGTCTACTGGAATGGCCCCAAGTTGTTTTGTGTAAGTGTACAAATTAATAAAAAAGTAAGGTTCAGAGCCAGCAGTATGATACCCTGCCCAACTAAAATATCATTTTCTTCTAATTTCAATGCACTAACTTCCCGGATAGTTTTTAGCAATGACCCTGCTTTTGCTCTTCGTACACTCAGTGCTTTAGAAACCAATGCATCTGCACCAATCTTAATTACTGCTGCAGGGGCAGATCTTGTAACAACCTTTTGAGCTAGCAATGGATGAGACTTACAAAAGGCATCATTTACTTCACTTAGAAGCTCACTATCCCTACGAATAGCGTTTTCAAGACCACCATTATACTCCATTAGTGCATGAGATTTGGGTTCATACAAAGGGATATGGTTGCAGTAATTTTCAGTGCTCAACCCCAGCAAATGCTCATACACAGTTGCAGGTTGTACATCAGATATTGAAGCCTTTTTGTACATCGGATTAAGGATGACACCCCAATATTCAATAGACAGGTCACAAAGGACTAGTTGGGTCACCATGCATGCTTTACATGTGACGTGAATGGTTTTGTGCAGATCCTTTACATGCGTGCTGTACACATGTTGCATGCACATCTTCCTATAGCTTTTTAATGCTAGTGTAATCCAACATGCCATGACATACCTTTGGGTGGTAGTGTAGTTCGGTGACCCCTGCGATACCGCTTCCTCTCGGCAGCACGTTTAGCCAATCGAACAGCGGGGTCATTCCAATACCGATTACTTTCAGATGCCCTAATGGCAGCTGAATTGTCCTCGTATTTCTGCCTTTTAGCGGCGCGGTTCTCCTCGACGTCCTCTTGATATCGCTGCCTTTTAACAGCACGGTTCTCCTCGAGGTCCTCTTGATATCGCTGCCTTTTAGCAGATTGCTTAGATTCAATATCTGCGTTGTAGCTGTCGCGTACAGAGGCCTCATTCTTTTCGGGATCGGCCTTGTAGCTGTCGCGTACAGAGGCCTTCTTTTCGGGATCGGCCTTGTAGCTGTCGCGTACAGAGGCCTCTTCTTTTCGGGATCGGCCTTGTAACTTTCGCGTACAGAGGCCTTCTTTTCGGAATCGGCCTTGTAGCGGTCGAGTACAGAGCCTTCTTCTTTTCGGGATCGGCCTTGTAGCGCGCTCGGGCTTTAGCCTTGTTTTCTTGTGATAAAATATCGTCTTGCTTTTGAAGGTATTCCGCTCGTTGCTTAGATCTCTTCTTTCGATTACGCGAAGGCATTTAACTTCACCAGCCAAAGTATCGATTAAACTGAGATAGCAATAACACCAAATAAATTTCGTGCAGGTTGACGTTGGAGTACTCGAGTATTGATACTATACAATAAACCACATAACTTCTGCAAATAACTTCATACCAATTGCTATATAGAACTTGCTACCGCATGAGGTACTCTCGCTATAGTTTTTTTCCAGGTGTCTATATGACCTTAAGGGGCACCGTGCAGGTGAATTCCGAAGCGATTGGTGCTATTGCCGTTCTTCAAAACCGTTCGTAGCTCGTGTTATACCTTCCTAAGGAAGAAGAAGACGACGACCAAGAATTATTTTAGGACTGGGCACGAGAAACAGGAATTCGTTTGTTTCTCTAAAAGCACACCGTTTTATGACACGGAACAAACGTAGAACTGTAGATCTTTGAGTTCTCGTTCCATCGCGACAAAGAGATACGCGATCCGTTTCTCCGTTATCCCTCCAGACGCGAGTGAAGTTTTTTTATAATGATATTCATCAATCCTCAATCAATCCTACATTGAACCTGCTGCCGCAGGTTCAGATACACGTTACCATGGGCCCAGTGCTGTGGTGAATACAGTGATATTCTTTGCCACATGCATACAGTGGTACGGGACACCAATCCTATGGGGGCTGAGGTCCAATTCTTTGGGAGTATGATGCATGTACATGACATAGAGCTCTCACTTTAGAGACGGTACATGTACATACACGTAGGTACATGTAGCTACATGTGTGTCTGTATATGTGTGTGTCTGTGTGTATGTCGTGTGTGTATCTGTGTGTCCATGTGTGTCTCTGTGTGTGTCTGTGTGTGTCTCTGTGCATGTCTGTGTGTGTCTGTGTCTGTGTATGTTGTGTGGGTCTATGCGTGCCTGTGTGTGTGTCTGTGTGTGCGTCTGTGTGTGTGTCTGTGCATGCCTGCATGTGCCTGTGTGTATGTGTCTGTGTGTGTGTCTGTGTGTGTGTGTCTGTGTCTGTGTGTGCCTGTGTCTATGTGTGTGTCTGTGTGTGTGTGTCTGTGTCTGTGTGTGTGTCTGTGTGTGTTGTGTGAGTGTCTATGTGTGTGTGTCTGTGTATGTCGTGTGTATCTGTGTGTCCATGTGTGTGCATGTGTGCCTCTGTGTGTGTCTGCATGTGTGTGTCTATGTGTATTTCGTGTGTGTGTCTATATGTATTTTTTTGTATGAGTCTGTGTGCATGTATGTCTGCGTGTCTGTGTGCATGTCTGTGTATTTCATGTGTGTGTCTGTAGGTGTGTTTGTGTATTTCGTGCATGTGTCTTTGTGTGCTTGTGTGTCTGTGTGTCTGTTGTGTGTGTATGGCATGTGTGTATCTTGTGTGTGCGTGTGTGTGTCTGTGCATGTGTGTGTCTGTGCATGTGTGTGTCTATGCTTGTGTGTCCATGTGTGCCTGCGTCTGTGTGTCTGTCTGTCGTGTGTGTGTGTCTGTCGTGTGTCTGTGCATGTATGTGTCTGTGAATTTCATGTGTGAGAGTTGTGTCCATGTGTGTCTGTGCGTGTCTGTGTGTATGTCGTGTGTGTGTGTCTGTGTGTGTCTCTGTGCATGTCTGTGTGTGTCTGTGTCTGTGTATGTGTCTGTCGTGTGAGTGTGTGTTGTGTGGGTCTATGCGTGCCTGTGTGTGTGTGCGGCTGTGTGTGCGTCTGTGTGTGTGTCTGTGCATGCCTGCGTGTGTCTGTGTGTATGTGTCTGTGTGTGTGTGTCTGTGTGTGTGTCTGTGTGTGTCTGTGTGTGTGTCTGTGTGTGTCTGTGTGTGTGTCTGTGTGTGCGTCTGTGTATCTGTGTGTGTGTCTGTATGTGTTGTGTGTGTGTCTATGTGTGTGTGTGTGTGTGTGTGTGCGTGTGTGTGCGTGTGTGTGTGTGTGTGTGGTTGTGTATAAGAAAATATGCCATACGATAGTGTACAGGGCCATGTACGCAACAATGCAAGTGTGTGCACAAGTGGGAGCCAGCATGAGTTCATGTACTATGTGTGAGCTGAGAAAGTTGTGTGAGACCGAAATCATTGCAATCGTAGCCGAGTGGGCGTGGCAGATATAAGACGATGATTCTAGCAAGATGATGGCAAATAGGAAAGCTTTATTACACGACTAGAGGATGATGTGAGTGCGTAGCAAATAGCCTTACGCGTGCCGTTTTGAATACTGCCGGCGACGTGGGAGGCGCAAGGTTATACTGCAACCATTCACTTGGGTCCGTTAACTTGGTACAATCGTCTGGAACTGAGCAGTGTTCTTCTTCTTTTAACTTTCCCGCATCAACTCACTGCCTGAGTGAGACAAAAACAGTTGGGAACGGCTAGTTTAAGGGAGAAATGGGCGGAACAAAGAAGTTATCAAAATTTATTGTGGATTGGGAGAGGGTTGCATGAGCGGGAAATGTGCATTAACTTTGCACAGCTGTATCTCCGTGACGGATCGAGTAAAAATTAACGAACTGAACACATCAATAGCAACAGGACCCTTGTACGGACATACTGAATTTGAAGCGATCTGAATGCTCCTACTTGAAGATGTGGCGGATTTGAACCCCATGTGGTATCGGACCTCGTAGCATCAGCAAGGAACTGGTGCAAGGCCCCACAATAAGTTTCCCCATAGTGAAATTGTGTAGTATGAAGTGTTGAAAATAGGAAGTCGATAGCGTTAACCGTTGGGAAGTTATAGCGATTTACCCGCGATGCATTTTTATAACATTATTTTTATAATATGGGACAGTTTCCGCGAAAATTGCCCCACCGTTAAAATGTTATAAAAATGCATCGCGTTTGAATCGCTATAACTTCCCAACGGATTACGCTATCGACTTCCTATTTTCAACACTTCATAGAGAAATGGTGTAGTATGAAGTATTGAAAATAAGAAGTCGATAGCATTATCCGTTGGGAAGGTATAGCGATTCAAACGCGATGCATTTTTATAATATTTTAACCGTGGGGCAATTTTCGCAGAAACTGTCCCATATAATTATCCGTGAGGCAATTCCCTATATTAATGTAATTGCAGTACAGCAACATATGACACGTGTATGCACGGCATCTGGCAGCGTCAGTGGCGTAGCGATGGGGGGGGGGGGGGGGGGCATATGTCCCCGGGCGCAGGGTTGAGGGGGCGCCGAAATAGACGAGAGATAATTAATTATCGCGTCAACGAGAACTCACAAACGCATGGGCATATACCGGGGGCAGTTGTAAACCCGTTCATATAATATAAGGCTCCTCCCCTCCCCTCTTTTCCGCTAGGTACCCCCCCCCCCCCCCCCCCCCCCCCCGCGGGCGCCAGTAGTGCATTATGTCCCCGGGCGCACAACACTCACACTACGCCACTGGGCAGCGTGAATCGACTTCTGAGAACCAGGCCATCGCAGACCAATTATGGTCAGACCAACGTTATAAAAAATTGTATTTTACGGTCATAAGGTGAAATTGGGCTTGGCGTCACGTACACAGCCCCTAACATGTAGCAAATAAATAAAAACATTGTGGCCACGGCTGACACTGCTTTTTTTTTTTGGGGGGGGGGGGGGGGGGGGGGGGGGGGGGGCAGGCTGCTGGCAGTGGTGGCAGCACTTCTAGAGTGAAAAATAATTTTCATAACTTCACTATTTTTATAAATCGCCAACGAAATCAAATAATAATTTTTACCCTCTTTCCCTCGAGCCAGACTTCAATATCCTTGCTCGTTCTGCATTCATTCCCAAAGGACACTGCTGCTGGTCCTTCTGCATGGCCTTCAAGAGCAGCATCTGCTTGATGTGGCAAGCACTCCGCTTCCAAATTCCATCTGCCGGCTCCTCTTTCAGACAAGTGGCCAACACCCTGGCAGCAGGAAAGGTGCCTGCATCTGATTGCCCTGAACAAGAACAAGGAGGGTTGTCCACCTGACATCAAGCCTATTGCCATGGGGAAACAATATGGCGGCTGACAGGGAAGTGTATGTGTACAGTGGTGAAGGACATGGTAACTTTTTTTTTTTTCAGCCCCTGCAGATGGACGTAGCCTGTCATGTGGGTGCAGAAAAAGCAACCCATGCTGAACAGGCGATGCATTGAGGAGCACTGGACTTTGTTATCTTCATGCAAGGTGGATATGAAAAATGCCTTTAACATTGTCTCCAGCTGCAGGCAAGAAGTTAATGAGTCTGCCAACTTTTTCCCTGGAGTTGCTGCCATGGGTGTCATGTATGGTGCTATGGGACCTATCCTCTGCTACGGCACCAACTTGGCCAATCAGCTCAGTGTCTGGAGTACAGCAGGGTGACACCTTGAGGTTCCTTGCTGTTTGCATTTGTCCAACATAAATTGGTGTCCAGCCTGGATGCAGATGACGAACTTGCCCTTCATACCAAGTACCTCGATGATGGAGCCCTGGGGTCCACAATGAGGGGAGGGTAAACCTCCTGCGCAACTAGGGGTGGAATGATGTAAGCTTTCCCATTGTGGTCTGGAGCAAAGCCCCAGACGCTGACACTTTATCAACGGGATGATGTTCACAAAATCATTGAAAACACTTTGTTAGTCTGTATTCGCCGAGACATAAATTATGGAGACACCTCCATTAGGTTATGAGTCAAAGCCCCAGAAACTAATGCTTAAATAATGGTACGATGATATGATGCACCCAGGTCTATAGTATTTAGTGAGGCACATGCTAATAAGGAGCGCTGCATGTAGCCTCTTGGTTGCAGCTCTCCCCGTTAGCATGCATCTCAACACTCTACATACAGAATAAGTGACTGCTGGTTACCTGAGTTCTGATCATCGGCAACCATTGCCACTCATATCACAGTGGCTTGGGATGATGACATGGGCTATGGGAATGATGTATTAGTTTTTTTTTTCAGAAACAGTTTTGTAACTCATTAACTTGAAATTCAAGACAAAAAATGAAATTGATGAAGTTTGAATAATGTGTACTAACTTAAACGTGGTAGAAGATATTAAGGAATGTGGTGAATTTAGCTCTGCCTGTCACCTGGATGCAATCAGCAAGGCAAGACATGAGTCGCAAAAAGCACTTGACGAGATTGTCAAACAGAAACTAGATGCCATTCTTGCAACTCTTTCACCAGGCAGACAATGTGCAATCATGAGGGTGGTTGAGGGCAAAACGTCCAGCTGGTTGACGACTCTGCCACTTCAAAGCTGCCACTTTGATTTGGCTCCTGTACAGTTCAGAGATGGCTAGCTCTGCGCTATTTGCAACATTCATCTAATCTGCCAGCCAAATGCGATGGTTGTGGAGCTAATTTCACTCTCCAACATGCCCTAGACTGTAAGAAGGGGGGACTTGTTATACTACACCACAATGAGATTCGCGACTGCATTGGTGATCTTGCCAGTCAGGTGTGGCCCCAAGTTATGAAGGAGCGTATTGTAAATGAAGCTACTGCCACCTCAAGTGATCCAGGACTAAGGCTTGACCTGGGAATCAGAGGTGTTTGGCAACCACAGGTGGAGGCGCTGTTTGATGTCCGTGTCATAAACACTGAGCCCCATCTCACTGCCATCGAGCACCTAATGCCATTCTTGAATCCAGCTCACAGGAGAAGAAGAGAATGTACAAAAAGGCAGTTGAAGACAGAAGAGGCACCTTCACCCCATTTGTCCTTTTCGTGGATGGACTACTTCACAAAGAGGCTAGTCACTTCATTAAGCACATGGCCACTGCTCTGTCTTCAAAGTGGGACAAAGCCTATTCTATGATCACCAGCAGCTACATCAGATCATGGCTCGCTTTTGCAGGGGTTCGAGCAGTGAGCCTCTGTCTTAGAGGATCCCGCACCAAATGGAGAAGTGGGCTGGGGTTTGATGATGGTGCTCCTCTGGCCTCATTCATGGAGTACATTTTTTGACTTATTATTTCTCTTTTTAATTACTTAAGTATCATCTAATTGTATGTATTTCATGTTTTTAAAGTATTGTTTTGTATAAGACTAGATCATGGTTTGACAAAAAAAAAAAACTAACTTAAAGTGAAAATTATCCGGATTATTATCATTTATGTTTCCTAAATTGTATTTGCATTCTGGTATAAAAAATGAATAGGTGAGTATGTGAATATATGGCCTTTGTTCTCCTCTGTCTAGTAATGTTATTTGTTTAAGCACCATTATGATATTTACAATGATGTGGACCTTTTTATACGTTAAAATACCGAGAAAAAAAATTCCATATACCAACTTCGAGAACTTTTCTACACGATTCTAGGACCAAACGAAGGAGATCTAAAATACCAATGGATTTGATTATGTGTTTCCAAACCAAAGATTTAGCCGACTCTAACCGACTTTTCGTTTAGCGCTGCTGGTGACGTTTAAACAAGAGACATAAGGTGACTAATTTTTAAATAATTATATTAATAACTCATACGTGGGACGTTTTTATTTTGCGTTCTGTGAAGTTGGAACCGCTGCTCTATGGTGACATCGCGGGCAGCTGAGACAGCGCCGTCTTTGCTCTGTTGTTCAGCGTTCTTTGTGTAGTGCGCGCATGTGGATTTGTCCGCATACCTGTATATAAGGACTAATGTTTGTGATTGTAGTTATCTCTTGTTTGATGCGAAGCTTTTTGATTGCTGTTGTTAGTATGAGTGATTCGTTGCTTGCAAGCGCGCAAATTTACACAGTTACTACTTCAAGCGTTCCATGGCCGAAAAGAGAAAATCTGCTTATGGTAAGTACGTTGAGAAGTTTAAAAGTGATTGGGAAGCTGCTGGCTTATTTCTAAGTGACGAAGGCCTTCTTAAGTTGGGTTTATAATGTGACGCTTGCTGAATGTTGCGTCAGCGTCAGCATCAGCGTCGCTGAAACGTCATACTGTAAACAATTATTGTATGCCCCCGCTAACGTGACGTGACGTGACGTGACGCTGGAATAGACTTGAGTTCTATTCCAGCGTCGGCGTCACGATTGCAGACGCTGACGCTGACGCAACATTCAGCGAGCGTCACATTGTAGTGAAAAAGCAGAATTTTTTTTTTTTCCATACAAATGAATCACAAGGTTTGGGAACATTGTCTGAAGAATCGCTAGAACATAACATAAAAATCTTTGTATCGAGAGAAGCTGGCTCGAAAAGCAACACAGCCGGCTACCGTTACTGATGTCCTAACAAGGCTTTGGGTCAAATCAGATCCAACAGTGCGAAGCTATAGATCTATTGTAAAATGCAATGGACAGCATAACGTTCGCTCCTGTCCACATCGACAAGCTGCTATAAGTGAAGTCACTGGAAGATAACCTGATACATGTATTTTTTCTGAAGGAGTTGATCTTCAAGGTGCTGATATCACATGAACCTCTTCTACTAGTTTAACCCCCTCTATTCCAGTCTTGTCTGAACAGTTATGATTAATCGATTGATTCAAACTCTTACCATATCTAGATGTGCCTTAATTTATATTACGTAATGTATAATAGTTAATACATTTTCTAGTGGGTATGCATAAAACCAAATTAGGGCTACATAAATTCGCTGAGCATATGTAAATAACTGTGAGATGTGCTCTGTTTAGGTGATCTTGATTGTTGTGGTTTGTTTTCTAGCAGTTATAATTATTAATAGTACACAGTAGATATATTGTTACATAATTATGTATTTATTTTTTCATGATTCAAAAATGTCATCATCACCCATTGTTTTAAACCACTGTGTCATACCCATTCGTGACTAGACTATATGGGTCAGTTTCCGGAAAGTGGCTATATGTATATATAAAAAGTTGTACAAATGCTTCACGTTTGAATCGCTAAAACTCCGTAAAGGTTTAAGCTATCAACTTCCTATTTCGAACACTTCTTGCCACACCACTTCTCTCTATGAAAATATATTTTGGTGTCTTACCCGTGCTCCTTGCCGACGTTACAAGGCACAGTACCCCGAGGGGTTCAAAATCCAGGTAGTTCCCTGCAGGAATGTCCAAATCCCATCAAAATCGAAATGCACGTAAAGGAGTCCTGTCACTATTGATTTCTGCAGATCGTTGATTTTTACCTTATCCGTTATGGAGATACAGCAATGCAAAGTAAAGTCCACGTTTCCCGCTCGAATCGCGCCTTTCTCAGTCCCACTCGGGAGAATGGAAGCGGTTCAATGACTGAGAAAGGCGCCATTCGAGCGGGAAACGTGGACTTACTTTGCATTGCTGTAGCTCCATAACGGAAGAGGTAAAAATCAACGATCTGCAGAAATCAATAGTGACAGGACTCCTTTACGAGCATATCGATTTTGAAGTGATTTGGACATTCCTGCAGGGAGCTACCTGGATTTTGAACCCCTCGGGGTACTGTGCCTTGTAACGTCGGCAAGGAGCAAGGGTAAGACACCAAAATATATTTTCGTAGAGAGAAGTGATGTGGCACGAAGTGTTCGAAATAGAAAATTGATAGCTTAAACCGTTGTGGAGTTTTAGCGATTCAAACGTGAAGCTTTTTTATAACTTTTTATATATGGGATCGTTTCCGCGAAAAGGGACCTAGTGCATATTATAAAATTTGTTATAAAAATGCCTTACGTTTAAGTCGCTATAACTTCCGCATTGTAAACGCTATCGACTTTCTATTTTCAACACTTCATAGAACACCACTTCTGTATGTAGATCTATATTTTCGTGTCTTACACAAGCTCCGTGCCGTCGTTATGAGACCTGATTACCCATGGGGTTCGAAACTGCCACATCTTCAGGTAGGAGCGTCTAATTCGTTTCAAATTCAGTGTGTATGTAGAGGGGTCCTGTCGCTATTGATTTTTTTAGTTCGCTAGTATTTATTTTATCCGTTACGGAGATACAGCTGTGCAAAGTTAATGCACATTTCCTGCTCGATGAGCGCCATTATTGTATGCAACCCGCGTTCCATTCTCCCAATCAACAATAAATTTCGATAACTTCTTTGTTCCGCCCACATTCTCTGCCTAAAACTAAGCTAGCCGTTCGCAACAATTTTACCTCACCCAGGCAGCGAGTTTATACTGGTGAATTAAAGGAAGAACGCTTCTCGCTTCGCAAAACGATCGTACCAAATTGATGGATCTGAATGAATCGTTGCAGTATTCTTGCGCCTCCCACGTCGCGGGGGTGGCAGTATTCAACACGGCGTGAGTAAGGCTATTTGCTACGCACTTGCATCATCCTCTAGTCGTGTAATAAAGCTTCCAACTTGCTATTAGTATAGCCCATGCTAAAATTCTTGTCACGCCCTCAGCTATACGCTTGCAATGACATCGGTTGTATTTACAATTTTCAGCTCACGCATAATACATGAACATGCACCCATGCTGGCTCACACAGTCTCCTGCACTTGTGCGTACACTTGAATTGTTGCGTATATAAACCTGTACACCATCGTATGGCATATTCTTATGCACAACACTCACGTACAGTACATGTGGCACACAATAAACCAGTCTGATAATGATGACACACTTTTACACCACACTTTGTCACATGCACGGGATCTATCCATTTAACTGTGTGCATTTTTGAGTGGGTTTATGTACCGAGCTTCTGTACCACTCTCTTAGTTTATCCCCTGCATTGTTGCCGAAGCATTCCTTATAACAACTCCTCTTTGTGCAGGCTGGGTTTCCCATATAAATCGTTCTTCGTACCTGACATAGAGCTCTCACATGTACATAAGTATGAGCTACATGCAGCGTCCCATAGGATTGGACGACTGTACGTGCATCGTGTGCTCATAGGATTGGTCCTCTATTTGTGCATCCGATCCCCGTAGGGTTGGTCCTTTGTACACACAGGTACCTCGTGTCCCTATAGGATTGTTCTTTTGTACATGCATTGTGTCCCCATAGGCCTATATGATTGGTCCTTTGTATGTACATTTTGTCCCTGTATATTGATCCTCTGTGTCCCATTGGTTTGGTCCTTTGTGCTTGCATACACTGCACATCACTGCATACATGCATGTGCAAAGAATAACACTATATTTACCACAACATGCCTATATATTCCTATGCACTCACATAATCTTTCTCTAGTAGAGAAGTGTGTAATAAAGCTTTCTTATTCTGCATAACGCTTGCTCAACTTGCTCAACTTCTCATCATTCTTTATGCCTCAAATATTGCTGCTTATGCTGACCAAGATATGGAGTGCGTGAACATGCCCTCATACTGGTTCACACACCCTTATGCATGTGTATACGTTGTGCAAATAGCACTGTACAATTCTTGAGCACATCACTTGCACACACACACACATAAACACAACACTTATGCACCATGACACATATGGCAACATTATAACACACTCTATTAATGATGGTACATCCAAATACATTCAAGCATAAGGTCTGCCTCTCTGAACGTTTCCTCTGCACAGCGTTCTATTCGATGAACAGATTAAGAGGCAACTGATTCTATTCTCAATTTCTGTACCCTGCTTTTGTACTCACTGTGGTTTTCCTCTGCATTGTTGCTTGTAGTCTTCTCTAAAAGTATACTTTTTCCCTCAGTTACACTCACCATCTAGCACTGTCTGTTTCACCTGTAAAAGCGCTTGGGAGTCTGGCAACAGCAGAATAATGAAATTGTTTACTAGCTTGCTAAGGTATGTCTGTGTAAACTTACCACGGGCCCTGACCCACCACAATCTGCAATGATAGGTAGGTACAATAATATTCATCGCCAAAGGTAACAGTCTAACCTTACAGGCCAGCAGTACAATGTTGCATCACTAGTAAATAAGTTTGAATGCAGGGAATTCAACGAGTGTTATTGCACTCCACTGTTCCTGGCCTAGCCTTCTCACAATTAGTACAAAGTATTGTGCTTCCCATTCTGCCCTTGCTATACCCTTCTAGGAGTACTTGAACACTCACTTCATTCCCTGCATACAACTAGTGTGACCAGCAACACTGTGTGCTGCCTCTTCACGGTGCACCACGCATGTAAAGTTTATTATTTTTTGAAGGGCGATGGTCCTGCATGGCCTGTGGCAATGAATTTTATTGTAGCTACCCTATCCTGCAGATTGTGGTAGGTCAGGGCCGGTGGTAGGTTTACACAGACATAAGTAGCAAGTTAAAGTTTAATATTCATTATCCAACTCTGCACCTCTCTAAGAAAAACATAAAACAATTAAAAGCCTCTTACATGCTGACCCATGGAATCCCTTATGACTTGTCCTCTATTCTCTTTAATTGTCAAGCAGTCCTATTGGGATATGATGTATGTACAAAGGACCAGTCCTATGGGACACTACAGTGTACGTGATGTATCTACATGTATGTCCCTCATGAGCTGTTCAATAGAATAGATCAAGAATACATGTGCAGAGAACACATTCAGTGTACCATCATTAGAGTGTTATTGTTTGTGCCACATGTATATATGTGTAAGTGTAGTGTGTGTGTGTGTGTGTGTGTGTGTGTGTGGTGTGTGTGTGTGTGTGTGTGTGTGTGTGTGTGGATTTGTGTATGCTGTGGATAGGTTGCATGATTTAAGCGGAGAAACAGAGTCAGTGTATACCAATGCCGTCAAGCAGCCAGGTAACCCAGGGCTTGTCAGGGTGAAGGCGTAAGTTGTGGTTAAAGTTAGAGTGTCATAGAGTGGTGTGAGTTGTAGAGTGCTGGTGTGAGCTCACTGGTCGTACAGTGGTGTGAGCTCACTGATCGTAGAGTGGTGTGAGCTCGCTGGTCGTAGAGTGGTGTGAGCTCGCTGGTCGTAGAGTGGTGTGAGCTCGCTGGTCGTAGAGTGGTGTGAGCTCGCTGGTCGTAGAGTGGTGTGAGCTCACTGGTCGTAGAGTGGTGTGAGCTCGCTGTTTGTAGAGTGGTGTGAGCTTGCTAGTCGTAGAATGGTGTGAGCTCGCTGGTCATAGAGTGATGTGAGCTTGCTGGTCATAGAGTGATGTGAGCTCGCTGTTTGTAGAGTGGAATGAGTTCCACTGTCATAGAGTGGTGTGAGTTCGCTGGTCATAGAGGTGTGAGTTTGCTGGTCATAGAGGGGTGTGAGCTCGCTGGTCGTAGAGTGATGTGAGCTTGCTGTTCATAGAGTGATGTGAGCTCGCTGGTCGCAGAGTGGTGTGAGCTCGCTGTTTGTAGTGTGGTGTGAGCTCGCTGGTCGTAGAGGTGTGAGCTTGCTGGTCATTGAGTGATGTGAGCTCGCTGGTCATAGAGTGGTGTGAGCTAGCTGGTTGTAGAGTGGTGTGAGCTCGCTGGTCGTAGAATGGTGTGAGTTCGCTGGTCGTAGAGTGGTGTGAGCTCGCTGGTCATAGCTCTAGCGGTGTGAGCTTGCTGGTCATTGAGTGATGTGAGCTCGCTGGTTGTAGAGTGGTGTGAGCTAGCTGGTTGTAGAGTGGAGTGAGCTTGCTAGTCGTAGAATGGTGTGAGCTCGCTGTTTGTAGAGTGGTGTGAGCTCGCTGTTTGTAGAGTGGTGTGAGCTTGCTAGTCGTAGAATGGTGTGAGCTCGCTGTTTGTAGAGTGGTGTGAGCTTGCTGGTCATAGAATGGTGTGAGCTTGCTGTTCGTAGAGTGGTGTGAGCTCGCTGGTCATAGAGTGGTGTGAGTTCACTGAGCATACAGTGGTGTGACTTAACTGGTCATTGAGTGATGTGAGCTCGCTGGTCGTAGAGTGGTGTGAGCTAGCTGGTTGTAGAGTGGAGTGAGCTTGCTAGTCGTAGAATGGTGTGAGCTCGCTGTTTGTAGAGTGGTGTGAGCTCACTGTTTGTAGAGTGGTGTGAGCTTGCTAGTCGTAGAATGGGTGTGAGCTCGCTGTTTGTAGAGTGGTGTGAGCTCGCTGTTTGTAGAGTGGTGTGAGCTCGCTGTTTGTAGAGTGGTGTGAGCTTGCTAGTCGTAGAATGGTGTGAGCTCGCTGTTTGTAGAGTGGTGTGAGCTCGCTGTTTGTAGAGTGGTGTGAGCTCGCTGTTTGTAGAGTGGTGTGAGCTTGCTAGTCATAGAATGGTGTGAGCTCGCTGTTTGTAGAGTGATGTGAGCTTGCTGGTCATAGAATGGTGTGAGCTTGCTGTTCGTAGAGTGGTGTGAGCTCGCTGGTCGTAGAGTGGTGTGAGTTCACTGAGCATAAAGTGGTGTGACTTAACTGGTCATAGAGTGGTGTGAACTCACTGGAGATCACGGGGCCAAGCACATGGCCAGGCCTTGGCAGAGTGCTCTCCACCACAGCCTGGGACCCAGCACCTGTGGGTGGCTCGCTCCGTGTGTACCAGATGGTGGAGTAGGCCTGCTGGTGTGGTGGTGAGCCTGCTTGGAACTGGCTGTTGCCATGCATGAAAGGGCTGATGTGTGACGCACCACACCAGCACGTCCTCCTTCAACACATCCCAGCGGAGGTTATGCAGCTTGTCCATAGCTGCGGCCTGCCAAAAGAGCTGTAATAGCTCAAGGCTGCTGCCATCGGGTGCGAAGAGCTGGCAGATGATGTGTTGGTACTTCACCAGCTCAAGAGCAGTTTGGGCGCAATCTGAATGCAATATGTTTCAGGCTTCCATCCAGGAGCTGAGAACTGAGACCTGTCGCCTGGTGCTGCTCTTCTTAGCCACCTGGCCAACTAGCAACCCGTCATCTAATAGGGGAAGGAGCTGGTCAACTGAGCCGTAGTCAAGGCTATGACTGGAGTGCAGCACACATGAAATTACTATTATATCGATGCAAATCTGTGAACATATCAACAACAGTTTGGGATGATTTTTGATTGGATAAGGGTTTTAGGGGAAAGACACCCTGCATTGGGCACTAATGCCAAGCTTAGGATTGGTTAGGATCATTCATTGAATGCATCTGTAGAAACATATCCTTACATCTCAGCCTTAGCAGCGGACATGCACTGTACCTAGTACCCATAGAAAGCTTAGTAATACTATGACATAGACTGGTCATGAGCACTAAACTTGCTTTACTACACCTGTACCTAAACTCTACCTTAGGGCGCATTCATGTACTCTGTGTGAGCTGAAAATTGTGTGGGCAAAAGGAGACCAAAGTTACTGTGAAGTGGTACAGATGCCACATAGCTGAGTGGGGGAGGGGGGGGGGGGGTATGAAGAATGATGAGCAGATGAGCAATACGACAAATAGGAAAGGTTTATTACACGTTTCTCCACTGACCAGAGAAAGATGATGTGAGTGCATAGGAACTTTTTGAAAACTTTACACATGTTGCGGTAAAATATAGTTATTCTTTGCAACATGTACAATGTATGTGTACCTCTAGAGGACTATGAAGACATGATGTACATACAAATAATCAATCCTATGGTAACTATGCACATATAGAGGACCAATCCTTTGGGGACGTGATGCATGTACAGTGGGCCAATCCTATATGTCGCCACATACCTATGTACATGTGAGGGCTCTATGCCATGTAGGAAGAACCATTTATATGGGAAACTCAGCCTGCACAGAGAGGAATTGTTATAAGGAATGCTTCTACAGGCAACAATGCCAAGGATTAAACTAAGAGAGTACAGAAGCTCAGTGCATAAACCCCCTCAAGTATGCACACAGTTAAATGGTAGAATGCACGTGCATGTGGTGTGAGAGTGTGTCATCATCATCAGACTGGTTTATTGTGTGCCACAAGTACTGTACGTGAGTGTCGTGTATAAGAATATGTCATACGATGGTGTACAGGTTTATATACGCAACAATGCAAGTGTGTGTACGTACAAATGCATAAAGGTGTGTGAGCCAGCATGAGTGCACTGATGTTCATGTACTATGCGTGAGCTGAAAGTTGACATTGCAAGCGTAGCTGAGTGGGTGTGACAAGAATTTTAGCAAGGGCTACAGTAAATAGGAAAGCTTTATTGCATGACTAGAGGATGATGCAAGTGCGTAGCAAATACATGTATAGCCTTACGCGAGCCATGTTGAATTCGGCCATCTGCGACGTGGGAGGCGCAAGCTAGATTACTGCAATTACCGGTAACCATTCGACTCAATCCATTAATTTGGTACGATCGTCTTGCCAAGCGAGACGTCTTCTTCTTCTTCTTCTTCTTCTTCTTCTTCTTCTTTGAATTGTCGCTGAATGGGTGTTGCGAACGGTTAGCTTCGTTTTAGGCAGAGTATGGGTGGAGAATGGGCGGAACAAAGAAAGTTATTGAAATTTATTGTGGATTGGGAGAATGGAACGCGGGCTGCATGCAATAATTGTGCGAATCGAGCTGGAAATGTGCATTAACTTTGCACAGGTATATCTCCGTAACGGAAAAATTAACGAACAGAACAACTCAATAGCGACAGGACTCCTCTACGTACACACCGAATTTAAAACAATTTGGACGCTCCTACCTGAAGATATGGCGTTTTTGAACCCTATGGGCTATCGGATCTTGTAACGTCGGCACAGAGCTTGTGCAAGACACCAAAATATAACTTTACATACTGAAATGGTGTAGTATGACGTGTTGAAAATAGGAAGTCGATAGCGTGTACCGTTCGGGTGTTACAGCGATTTAAACATAAGGCATTTTTATCCTCAATACGTAGAAAGCAATGTGTAGAGGACATTTCAGAATTCCAGAACATCATCATCAACAACAACAACAAAACAACAACAACAACAACAACAACAACAAAATTGAAATCTCGAGAAAAAAAGAACATGCATTTTCACGGAAACAATCCCATATCTAGATATCTATAATCTACACAGCCAAAAGTAATTTTATATATGCCTATCATATTAGATGCATTTTTGCATCATATGGTACAATCGTATGGTACAACCTGGAACATATCTATTCAGCACGACATGTGGTACATATTGCTGTTACATATATGAAGCAGTTTGACATTTTTTATCAATCTGTACTAACAGTAATGCTAAAATATCATTTATGCTACAAATATGCATTTACAGTATGATGTGCTTGGTAAATTTGGCTCTGTAGCTATTGAACCTATGTAACTAGAAAGCGAATTTTGCTGATTGAGCTCAGTATTAAATTAACATCCCTGTTGTTAAAAGAGCAGTACAGCAACCTTCACAGGTCCCAAATGATCAATAACTTCTGAATCCAGAACTAGGGCGAAATGCGAGCCATGCTCAAAGAAATGTAACGTTGTGCTAGATATCTGTCACAAATTCTGGTATTTTATATTTTCTCAAACCTTGGTTGTTCAAAAAATATAACATATTTGTAACGGTTATGGCTGGCGAATAATTCTGTAACAGCTTGTTGGGATTTTGAGTGACGTAATTATAAAATTATTAATTCGCTCACAAGATCAATAATTGTAGATCAATACAATAACATACTGTGCATGGGCAAGAGTGCTAATCTACGTAGTTTTGTAACCAGATGCTGTGCCTTCATTTGGAAATGCTTTTGCCTTTTCCAATGTACGGGACGAGGTAGGCGATACAATCCTGTCCCGACGAAAGATGACGATCGTGAGTCACACGATGAAGGCAGCTCTGGCGTGGCGTCGAGTAACATAGCCATGTACGAAATGTCCTGCGGGCAACAGGACTACCACCGCCCTCTGAGCGCTTGTACGGTCGAGAACGTCAGGTACAGACTTGCAGAAACGCCTCACGTCGAACACGACAACGAGGATAGATGGTTTGAAACGCATGACGTGAGCGGGTCTTACCAGGTGGTAGCTCTGTTCGATGGCCACGACGGGCGCCTGGCTGTTGATCGCGTGTGCGAGTACGTTAAGATCAGACTACCAGTAGAGGAGGCCGAGAGTGTGACTTTGACGACATTACAGAAATTGTTTGCTGAAACTGAAAGGAACTTCTTTGACAATATTAGAGCTTACCTGGAGGAGAGACAAAGGCTTCAGAACACCATACCTTCGGTAGGTGTGGTAATTAGACCTCGGCATCCCCCCCCCCCCCTCCCTCGATTCTTTTCACATTACGTAATTACACCAGATATCTCTCATTACACCATACACGTGGATTTACTACCAATCAGATTGTTGTATTGTAAACGAATTGGAAAAACGAGGTGTGGCGGACCATGGAAGGGACAAGAGATTGTTTATGATATATGAATGTGTGGGTTGGAGTGAGATATAATTTCAACAATCTTATAAATCAGAACTGACCCTGAACGTTTGGAGTTATGACTGGCTTGGTACAAACCATTTGCTAAAAGCAACCTTACATGGCTGCAATGAATAACAGCATGGGGGAGGATGGGAAATGTTCAACAGGATATGATTAGAATGTTACTATAAAATGATACAAATATATTCACATCGAGGAATTTTCGTTTGTAACTACATGTACTGTACCAAAATACAAGATACTATGTTTTTTTAATATGTACATATTGATAGCTATTGATCAATGTATTCCTGTAGGGCATGAAATCCTACCAGGCCTCCCAGCTGTACCCTCGTGAAGTGGCCAGACTTGAGGAGCTGGAGCCCCTCATATCAGGAGGGTGTACTGCTGTAGTGGCTGTAGTCTGTGGAAACAAGCTCTTTGTGGCCAATGTTGGAGACTCCAGAGCTGTGCTTATTTACCAAACTCCCAGTGGAGCATTAGAGACACTCCAGTTGAGCACTGACCATGATGTCAGAAATGAAGATGAACTGAAGAGGTTGGAGAAGCTAGGACTGGACCCAGAGGAACTAAAGAGAGCTGGACGTCTTGGTCCACAGGAAAACACCCGATCCATTGGAGACTACAACATCAAGGGCGGGTACCAGAATGTGGATGTCTTGAGGTGAGGTAGATGGGAAGTTTGATTGATGCGTATTCATGTGCATGAGTCATCTCATACTGAGGGGTCTGGTATTTGTAGTGTTCGGTGGGAGTGTGCCTCACCCAATCAACCATTACAGCCATGCCTCAGGTCCACCTGGAACTGCTGAGCCCTCTGTTAAGAGTTGGAATATTGACAAATCCTTCCTTTACCTCATGGTCATGAGTGATGGGGTGTACAAGAGCATTGAGGCAGCAGTAGATGAAGCCCAGACCATTGGAGCCAACCAAGTTCTTGCCAACATGGTACACACTTATGCTCAAACACCAGGCGTGGGGTTCAGCTCCATAGCACAGTCCACACTGGATCAAGTGGCCCATCTCCATGAGGAGGCCTTCCAGAGGAGTGCACAGCAAGATGCCAGGTCTCCCAAGGCCATAGCATGTCGTAAGAGAGATGACATGACACTGGTAGTGTGTCCATTAAGTAGCATGTAAGTATAATTTTGCGTATAAATTTTCTTTTTAATAATTGGCTTCCAAAATGATTTTAAAATAACAATTGAGAGTCATGAGTCATCCATTGCATGGGGTGTGGGGAAATCAATTTACACAATGGCAGTAGGGGATGGGGGCTAGGATGGATGTGTGCCCCCTCCTGCACAAAGTGGAACCTTTCAGGTAGCATGTACATAACTATATCTGTGGTATCATGTTTGTTCGCAAGAAATGTCCCATATATTAATACATAGATAGTGCACAATCGCTAATGACAACACCGGTGCCATATTGCCAATGTGCTATGTGTGGCAATGGAATGTCTTTTATAACCACATTTTGATGACCCCCATTTTGGGACTGCTTATGGGGTCATAATCCTCTCCCCTTTGTGACTGGTTTGAAGATGCCCAGCACAACTAGCTTTATGCAACACTCATTACATTTGCTGCAGTAGGAATGTTTTCAATGGCTGCTCCTCGCTTGCCTTTGATGTTCGTGTTAGCAGATGATACAGCTTCACAAACTGAAGGATAATTGAGAACCCGTTCACTGTAATCTGTAATCAGAAAATTAAACTAACTGGTGCTGTTGTTTGCATTGTCAGTTTTTGTTTGATCGCTAACATGCTTTAGGACAAACAATGTGGTAACCAACCCCCCACAAACCCTAACATATAATACTTACATACTCTATTTGAAAGATGTGGTTGTGAGGGGATGATTGGTTGCACAAGGAGGTTGGTAGGACTAGAATGATTCACGTGCATGTATCCTGCAGAGCTTTTCCACATTGATACATGGTGCTGAATGTTGCCAAATCAAGCATGTTCTATTCATTCCAGTGTATCTAAGCCAATTTATGGGTGGGTGGGTCGTAGTTTATACAAGCAACTAAAAACATTCTAGAAAGTTGGTGGTATAGAGGATTTGAAGGCAATAGTGGTGTAAAAAGCAAGGAAACAAGGGTCTAATAATAAGGGAAATGTAATAGTCCTAACTTCGGGATCAAAAGAGACCTAGTGCATTATAAAATTTCCAGTACACACAAATGTGCTAAATATAGGACTATTACATTTTCCCTTATTAATTAGACCCTTGCTTCCTTTCTTTTTAAACCACTATTGCCTTCAAATCCTATATACCACAAACTTTCTCATAGAGAATTTTTTAGCTACTTGTTTCATAGATTTTTATTCATGCGATTGTCATGCTACAGTATCATTGAAGTTCTGAAGTTCCTAGACCTTAACAAATATATACCACAAGCATTGCTGTTTACAGTCTCAGAATCTAATACGCAACACCGTCTCATCATCCATCACCTTGGCCACCTCCTCTTTCACATCCTCGTCCTCTGATAAGTTTTCTGCCACCGCAATCTCATCCACCCGCCCTTAAATTGGCTTAGATTGTCCTAATAGAACGCTATTTTGGGGGCTCTGAAACAGAAATGTAGCATATTTGCTCACATGATAAGATGAAAAATACATTCATGTATCCTCAGTATGATACGTTACCCCAGCTAGAATGTCACTATCTACACTAAACTTTAATAGCACATGAATATCATGTATTGTAGAAATTCACCTGTTGCATGCTCAGTGCTTATTAACTGACAACATTTCAAATAACGTTGCGTAAAGCTAAATGCAGAATTATTTGGGGTGCTATTCGTTTGGATTTTTGAAGAGTGTAATTGGAAAGACTTTTGAATTTGGTACACAGCTTTGGAGTAGGTACTTGGTGGGATGTGTTGGTAGCTATGGATGTACACTGAGTGGACGTAATCATGGGCACCCCCAGCATTTCTAGAAGGGGGGAGGGGAAGGAATGAGGGGGGTGGGGGTGGGGGGGGGGGTGGGCAGAGCCATCAATTGCTGGTTAGTTCACATTTCTTTCAAACAAATTCAATGTAATATTTCAAATAACAGCTCATAGAACATGCACCAAGACAGGTGAGATCGCACTACAAGTTGTATGAACAAAGTAGGTAGTAATGATTGGGTGTTGCCTCTGCACTTCACAATAATTCACACTGCCGCTTTGATTTACAACTTTCAGCTCCACTCAATTTTCGCTTCGATGCCATTGTGCGCATGTACATAGTAATACTGGGACAGGGTTGAATAACTTAATAGGCATTTATTAGAAGAGGGGGGGGCACAGAACCCCCTGCCCCCCCCCCACCCTGGGATGCCCATGGTAATCATCTTGTTGTATTAATTTGTCATCACAGTAGATTTCATCATCTGGGCAAACAGATTGTCAACAACAGATTACGAAATGTCCCTACCACTACTTTCGATATCGCTGTCCTCCTGCTTCCTTATGCATTGAAGATCAAGAGCAATACTTTCTATTTCTACATGCGTACCATGAATGTAATGCACCTATTTGTATGCGTAGTCTTCCTTCCACATCTTCAGTTTAAGGTCACTGAATTCATCACTTCCAGTCATAACTGGTTCCTCACTGAGGATCCCTCCCAGTTCACTCAGCGTACATCTGAACCTACCAACACATCCCACCAAGTACACTCAGTTCATCGTATGACCATTTTGTAATTATTTCACCAAACTTTGATTAGTGCATTGTATGTTAGCACGAAACCCACAATAGCAACCCTTCTAGTTCACTGTAAAACCAACTGTAAAGACACTGGTGTTTGTGAAGGTTTCAGAACAGAATGGTGCTACCACCTGTACATGAAATATTTGCATCTTCCACTAGCCAAATCATGCACTATAACCAAATAGTATCCCAATTGCTCCTCCCTCCCCCATTGCGCATGCTCATTCAACATATCTAACACGTGCTATTCTTAAGAATGGCCACCAGCACTGCACCTTTTTACTCCCTATACTTTTGTTCACATGGGAGTAGCGACAGAGGTAAAGAGATGAATAGATGACTTCAAATTATACAGGTATCTTTACAATAACAAGATAAAGAGCCACCTTATGTCAGCAAAGCATTTGATATGGCAAGCTGTTGACTTGTGAAGCAATTCATTGCATTGTGATGATGTCAGCCACATGGCAAAGACAACCAGAAAGTAAATCACACTATAATCTTTATGAGATATGTAGGCCTAGATGCATTTACCATACATTTATGTGTATCTGTCAGATGCTGTGCTTGTAACTACATGTAATAGACACGATGTGCCATATGATCACCGTAGTGAAACATCTTTTGTCATTACACATCTACATTTAAGAGCATAATATCAATGGTAGCTACATGTGCGTGTACGACATACCTTAGGGTCACTTTATCGGTAGTACCCGAGATCATTCTATCTATATGGTGAAATTGTCATTCATCCGGGACTGGGAACGAGGACTGGCAGTATCTTACATAAAACAACGACGAAAGAGCTCATTTTTGTCTTCAAACAACAAGCTAAACGATCCAATCCTCGTCAGAACGGGTCGCTTGTGTTTAATGACATTCATAGTCGCGGTCAAATCCGATATGAAAGTTTACTACGCTTTGTTTCTGGGTCGACCACGTGAGTAGTTATGAGGTACGCGGTCTGTAGTATATAGTATGGGATGCTCAGTAATGCGCTGGATTAAGGAACTTCTACGTGTCTTCTTTAATACCCTCAGCCACTATTTCCGTTGGCTCTTCTTGTATGACCGTTGGCTGTTCCCAAGTCCCGTTGTGAGACGAACACTTCCCATCTTTAGATGGTGTAGGCCTGGCTTAATTTGTGGGTATATCGCCTGCTTTGTCAGCCCTTGTCGCCGATGGCTGTGCAATTGTTTTCGTCGCATCAGAGATAGTATTGGAGTAGGCTACTCTAGCATTTTCCGTTGGATGCGACAGCTCCGTTGGATTCGACAGCTATTCGTGCCATATGAGACGAGGTAGGTAGGCAGGGAGTCGATCGTGTGACCATGTAATGAAATTCTTTTCCTCCAACTAATATGCCCGGCCCGTGCAGCGCTTGTTCGGGTCGAGAACGTCAGGTACAGACTTGGAGAAAAGCCTCACGTCGAACACGACAACGAGGATAGATGGTTTGAAATCAACTCCCGCAGGTCTTACCAGGTGGTGGCTCTGTTCGATGGCCACGACGGACCCTTGGCTGTTGATCACGTGCGCGAGTACGTTAATAGCAGACTAAAGGGGACCAGAAGTGTGACTTTGACGACATTACAGGGATTGTTTGTTGAAACTGAAAGCAACTTCTTTGACAGTATTAGAGCTTACGTGGAGGAGAGACAAAGGCTTCAGAACACCATACCCCTGGTAGGTGTGGAACCTAGCCCCACACCCCAGCATGACCTTAGTAAGAGTCTGTTGTAAATCAAAGTATGGAGGGGGAGGAACTTGATAAGAGAGGGGATGTTTGTTACACTATAACCAAAGTGATTCAAAATACAGTTGTGACATAGAGTTGGTCAGTTTCAATATTGGTTGATTCATCACTTCAACCTTGATTGTACTCTGAATGTTGTGTAGCATGTACATAGTTGTTTCTTAGCAACTTATGTATAGATCTGAACCTTGGCAGTATTACCATATGAGCTTCAAAGTGTGAAGGTGATTGTGATAATGTGGTAGTGTGAAATAATTATGCACCATTTTTTTAAATCAGCACCTGGTGACATAATTACATCATTATCTGTATTCCTGTAGGGCATGAAGTCCTACCAGGCCTCCCAGCTGTACCCTCGTGAAGTGGCCAGACTTGAGGAGCTGGAGCCCCTCATATCAGGAGGGTGTACTGCTGTAGTGGCTGTAGTCTGTGGAAACAAGCTCTATGTGGCCAATGTTGGAGACTCCAGAGCTGTGGTTGTTTACCAAACTCCCAATGGAGCATTGGAGACACTCCAGTTGAGCACTGACCATGATGTCAAAAATGAAGATGAACTGAAGAGGTTGGAGAAGCTGGGACTGGACCCTGAGGAACTGAAGAGAGCTGGACGTCTTGGTCCACAGGAGAACACCCGATCCATTGGAGACTACAACATCAAGGCAGGGTACCAGAATGTGGATGTCTTGAGGTGAGGGAGATAAGGATGAGGGTTAGGGTAGAGGAATGGGTGTGTGAACACCTTGAGGTGAGGGAGATAAGGATGAGGGTTAGGGTAGAGGAATGGGTATGTGGACACCTTGAGGTGAGGGAGATAAGGATGAGGGTTAGGGTAGAGGAATGGGTATGTGGACACCTTGAGGTGAGGGAGATAAGGCTGAGGGTTAGGGTAGAGGAATGGATGTGTGGACACCTTGATGAAGCATACAAAGGTGTAGTGCTATGAATCAGTGTCTCTTGACTGCAAATGCATGTCATAGATCACATACATGGTATGTGTTAATTACATAACAATACATAATTATATTCCACTGCTGGCTATTATGTAAATGTGCATTAATAATGGTTTTGAACTCGTAATATGAAATAACATGTAATCTTTTTTTATCGACATGAATTTTAAATCTAGACACGCCTCAGGTCCACCTGGAACTGCTGTGCCCTCTGTTAAGATGGTGGATATTGACAGATCCTTCCTTTACCTCATGGTCATGAGTGATGGGGTGTACAAGAGCATTGAGGCAGCACTAGATGAAGCCCAGACCATTGGAGCCAACCAAGTTCTTGCCAACATGGTACATACTTATGCTCAAACACCAGGCGTGGAGTTCAGCTCCATAGCACAGTCCACACTGGACCAAGTGGCCCATCTCCATGAGGAGGCCTTCCAGAGGAGTGCACAACAAGATGCCAGGTCTCCCAAGGCCACAGCATGTCGTAAGAGGGATGACATGACACTGGTAGTGTGTCCATTAAGTGGCAAATAGCTTCAAATGCAATGTCTTTATTACTTTGCCTTATGAAACCATTATTCCAACCCTTTAAGATTTATTATAGCCTGGGGACCTGATCCAGCAAATAGTAGTCTGGGGCCGAGCATCATCATCCATGGATTCGTATCGGCGTCGTTATAAATGAATATCACTTTTTCTTCAAGGCGTTCTCCGGTCTTGTCCTGCCACGGATGTGTGGCTTGTTCTAACCCTTTGGCAGCCGAGATAGGACTGACGATACTGAAAAAAGGCGGCAACGCGGCAGATGCTGCGGTGGGCGTGGCTGCAGGGTTAAACGTCACCGAACCGTTCTCCACAGGCATTGGCGGGGATTGCTTCTGCCTATTCTATGAGGCCGCTACAAAGAGAGTTCGCGGCATTAACGGAAGGTAGGTTGTATATATTTTGTTACCGACGCTTGTTAGCCAGTTGTACGTGTTCTTTGATAATAAAATTTTTCGTTGTCGTACTAACACTGTTTGGGGATCAGTAGACTGTCCAATATTGCGTCTGACGTTGTATTTTGTATAAACGGTAATGCAATCAACGGTGTTCACTTGCTGAGGACAGTCAAATACTGCCAGACATGTCACCAGAGATAATTATCTCTGATGTCACACTAAACATAAAAGCAAATTTCTACTGATGGAGCTAACGAGGCAAATCCGGTTACTGGTTTCGATATGACACGGTGAATGAAAACACGGATAAGAAATAAAAGAGCAAAAGCTTATGATGCATTTACATGTATTTGGAACAGCACATCATATAATATGGATGCATTACAATCTGGCTGTATAGGTGTTCATTGTGCTCACGCACTGTCGGTCGTGTGGGGAATTGTGTTTTAGTATCCCCTTGATGAAGCTGAAGGAAGGTCAGTATATGCCAGCATGACTTCATCGTCCAATATGGGGGGCGTCCTATAGGCACGAGCATGTCCTTACTGTTAGCTTGTTTCTTTTTCTGCGGTGTGTGAAGGGATGTGGGTGTGTGGATGTGTGGGTGTGGGTGTAGGGGGGCTGTTTACTGAGGTTGTATTGCGGGCATAGTTTGTATTGGCCAACCCCTAGGCAATGACATATGCATGTGTGTTGTGCAACATTGCATGCATTCTGCATATCTGCTTCCTGTTAAAACTTTCACATGGATTTAGGCACAATAGCGACACACACAGCACAGCACAATGTATACTTCTTCTGATTGTGTGCACTATATACTTACGAAAGCAACTAGCTATTCCAGATGTTTGAATGTGCACACTTATACGTTTACAACCAAATAGTTCCTACTGTAGCATGTCATGATTGCATATTGCCATGGTTACTGCACTGCGTGCCTGCAAACTTACCACCAGTGGCCGTGCTCCTTTTGGATTAACCCTCGAGCTGCTTGCCTCTGAAGGCTTCCACCAATCCCGCCCACTTCCCGCCAAGCACGCGCATACGGTGACTGTACCAGGAGCGGCTGCCGGCTGGGTGGACACAGTGGAGACCCTCGGCTCAGGAAGGTGTGTTTGCTCCCTGTGTGTATCTAATTAATGCACACGTCAGTCTTTTTTTTTTTTTTTCTGTACCCTGTTGAGTAGCTGTAGGAAATGAGATATGCGAGAGTGCACATTGTAATGTCATGTGCGTTTTTACTCTGTGGTACGTTGTACTCTGTTAAGTGAGTACCAGCGTACATGTGCTACACTGTATGGGTGTATGTGTACACATGATCACAACACAGGTGTTGTTACACATCCTCTCAACACTTGTGCACACCACAGCTCTCCTTGTTCGAGATCCTCTCACCTGCTATCACATTGGCCGAAAGGGGTTTCCCCGTGGGACCCATCGGCTCATTAGAGTGGAGAGCCGGGGCTGGGGACCTGTTAGCGTCGCACAACCTTCATGGCAGAGACCTGCTGGTGGATGGAAGGGCACCTCTGGCAGGGGAAGTCATGAAGATGCCACATCTTGCCAACACCTTCAGGTAACTGTGGCGCCTTTCTGTCTTCCTCTTCCTTCCTCTATTCTCTCATTTGTCCTTGTTCTGCTCCTTTCTTGTTCCTCCTTTGGATCCACAACTGTCCCCTCTCCATCTCCTCTCCATCTCCTCTCCATCTCCTCTCCATCTCCTCTCCATCTCCTCTCCATCTCCTCTCCATCTCCTCTCCATCTCCTCTCCATCTCCTCTCCATCTCCTCTCCATCTCCTCTCCATCTCCTCTCCATCTCCTCTCCATCTCCTCTCCATCTCCTCTCCTCCATCTCCTCTCATCTCCTCTCCATCTCCTCTCCATCTCCTCTCCATCTCCTCTCCATCTCCTCTCCATCTCCTCTCCATCTCCTCTCCATCTCCTCTCCATCTCCTCTCCATCTCCTCTCCATCTCCTCTCCATCTCCTCTCCATCTCCTCTCCATCTCCTCTCCATCTCCTCTCCATCTCCTCTCCATCTCCTCTCCATCTCCTCTCCATCTCCTCTCCTCTCCTCTCCATCTCCTCTCCATCTCCTCTCCTCTCCATCTCCTCTCCATCTCCTCTCCATCTCCATCTCCTCTCCATCTCCTCTCCTCTCCATCTCCTCTCCATCTCCTCTCCATCTCCTCTCCATCTCCTCTCCATCTCCTCTCCATCATCCTCTCCATCTCCTCTCCATCCTCTCCATCTCCTCTCCATCTCCTCTCCATCTCCTCTCCATCTCCTCTCCATCTCCTCTCCATCTCCTCTCCATCTCCTCTCCATCTCCTCTCCATCTCCTCTCCATCTCCTCTCCATCTCCTCTCCATCTCCTCCATCTCCTCCATCTCCTCCATCCCTCCACTCCTCCTCCGTCTCCTCTTGGTCCTACTGTGTCCATGTTTGGTTGAGCTCTGTTGGTTTCTTGTACCACCACACACCTTAGTGTATCCAAGCAAGCATTTCTGGGTGGAAATGCACTGTACATATATTAGCAGTCCGAACGAATCATAATGCCAAACTGACTCCAAGAATGCACAGAATAGCCAGGGTGAACGTCGAAGGCAGTCAACATGTATTGACTTACCCATCAATGCGCTCAAATCCTCAACCTCATTTGAGGAGAGGTGTGTGAACCTGCTCTCTTTATATTCTTTCCTCCTCCCCCTCCCAACTCAGCGTCTAGCAGAGCACGGCAAGGCCGGCTTCTACGAGGGGGAGGTGGCCAGGCTATAGGGGACTGTGTGCAGGGGGGTGGGGGGGTGATGACCTCAGCAGACCTCAAACAGCACACCAGCTCACACGACCAGCCTATCAGGGCCAGCTACAGGGGAGTGGACGTATGGGAGATGCCTCCCAGTGGCCAGGGCATCACAGCTCTGATGGCCTTAAATGTGCTTGAGGAATTTGACTTCACAGGTGATTTGGTGTTCGCATGTGGAATGGTTTGAGGGTGTGTGTATGTGTGGGTGTGTGTTGTTTGTGGGCATTTGTGTGTGTGTGTGTGTGTGTGTGTGTGTGTGTGTGTGTGTGTTTGTGCATGTGTCTGTGTATTTATGTGTGCCGATGTGTGTATGTGTGAATACATGTATATGTGTGTGATTGTGGGGGGGGGGGGGGGGGGGGGGGGAGAAATGAAAGGTGATTGGGCTGTGATGCTAGTGTGACTCAGGGGGTAGGCAACACAGGAGATGAGTCCAAGGTGGTGTGGGGACCCGTGCAATGCAGGAGATGAGTCCAAGGTGGTGTGGGGACCCGTGCAATGCAGGAGATGAGTCCAAGGTGGTGTGGGGACCCGTGCAATGCAGGAGATGAGTCCAAGGTGGTGTGGGGACCCGTGCAATGCAGGTTACAGTTGGCTGCGGGAAAGACGTTCAGGTGGCAGTGGATGAGGGAGGATGATTAAACCGTGAGGACTATTATGGTGATATCTGCAATTGGCATTGGGAGTGTTTCCATGTGCCTTAAAGTTGAGGTTCAATGTGTTCTAATCCGTAAAAGCTCACTTCATTAATGTATGCATCTGACGGATCATGTGAGCTGGGGGGGATGGTCACATGACATTCACGTCCTTGTGTGTGGCAAGTCATCTGACATTTGACCTGTCCACAAATTTATTCATTTGACCTCAAAATTCTTGCTGATCATGTGACACTGATATGACATCATGTGGCAAATCATATGACCTTAATATTCCGCAGGTGTTCCCCACAACAGTCCCCAGTACCTTCATATACTCATAGAAGCTCTCCGTCTAAGCTTTGCCGACAGCCTCTGGTACTGTGCTGACCCAGCCATTTCTAGTGTGCCTGTTGAACAACTCCTTTCCAAGCAGTATGGAGCCAGCAGGAAGAACCTTATCCAGCCTAACAAGTAAACCTTCCCTCTGTTTTTCCTTCTCTCCTCTCCTCATCCCCTCCCTCCCCTGAACCCTCCCCTCCCTCCCCTGAACCCTCCCCTCCCTCCCCTGAACCCTCCCCTCCCTCCCCTGAACCCTCCCCTCCCTCCCCTGAACCCTCCCCCTCCCTCCCCTGAACCCTCCCCTGAACCCTCCCCTCCCTCCCCTGAACCCTCCCCTGAACCCTCCCCTCCCTCCCCTGAACCCTCCCTGAACCCTCCCCTCCCTCCCCTGAACCCTCCCCTCCCTCCCCTGAACCCTCCCCTCCCTCCCCTGAACCCTCCCCTCCCTCCCCTGAACCCTCCCCTCCCTCCCCTGAACCCTCCCCTCCCTCCCCTGAAACCCTCCCCTCCCTCCCCTGAACCCTCCCCTCCCTCCCCTGAACCCTCTCCCCCCCTGAACCCTCCCTCCCTCCCCTGAACCCTCTCCCTCTCCTCCCCTGAACCCCTCCCCTCCCTCCCCTGAACCCTCTCCCTCTCCATCTCCTCCCCTCCCTCCTCTGAACCCTCCCCTCCCTCCCCTGAACCCTCTCCCTCTCCTTCCCTGAACCCTCCCTCCCTCCCCTGATCCCTCCCTCCCTCCCCTGAACCCCTCCCCTCCCTCCTCTGAACCCTCCCCTCCCTCCCTTGAACCCTCCCCTCCCTCCCCTCAAACCCTCTCCCTCTCCTCCCCTCCCTCCTCTGAACCCTCCCTCCTCTGAACCCTCCCTCCCCTGAACCCTCCCCTCCCTCCCCTGAACCCTCCCCTCCCTCCCCTCAACCCTCTCCCTCTCCTCCCCTGAACCCTCCCTCCCCTGAACCCTCCCATCCCTCCTCTGAACCCTCCCCTCTCTCCCCTGAACCCCTCCCCTCTCTCCTCTGAACCCCTCCCCTCTCTCCTCTGAACCCTCCCTATCTTTCTCACCCTCCCCCTTTTTCACCATTCTTTTTGTGTCATTGCCACTCACATCTCAGTTCCAATCAACTTAGCCCTCATTCTTTGCAGAAGGCTACCTCAGTGTCAAAGGGGAAACCCCTTCCAGTGCAGTGACACAGTGTATTTCTGTGTTGCAGATGAGGAGGGAAATGCATGTTCCTTCATCAACAGCAACTACATGGGCTTTGGGACAGGCTTGGTTCCCCAGGGGTGTGGTTTCACATTGCAGGTGAGAGAGAGAAGCTGTGTTGAGTGTTTATCTACAAGAGAATAAGGTCAGAGGGCATTATGAGATCTGGACAAAGTGGAAACGAAAGTATTAAAGTACGCACTTGTGTTGCATGAATGGAAAGAAAGGAAACTATAAGATCATTTTGTTACGTATGTTTGATGGTGTATTGAAGTGGGGATGAGTTAGGTCGCACATTTTTCTGCAACTTCATCTCATTGCTGGGTAGCCATACATCTCATTGAACATAGTTATACATGTATATGCATAAGGCCAGGAAAAATGACTTTTTGGATATTTTGAAGGGATTGTACTCAACCTATGTATGTTGTTCTTATGCACTGAAAGTAACAGCCCAGCATTGTCGATTAGTAACACAACACATATATAGTAAGCACGTCTTGCTGGCAAAGGACCATTTTTCTTCAGCCAGCTCCTGGAGAGTTTATATAAACGTACAGGGGATAACGTTGGTTTCTCATGCAGCATTGTCCTGGGCAACACTTTCCTGGGAACTGACATTGGAATTCACACTGGTCACTGAGATGTGTGTCTAATTAAACATTCAATGTTTCATTACTCCAGGGTATGTAGCCATATTTTTGTGGAGTAAAGAGTGCTTATTTGTTCATAGAAAAAACATCTTTAAGATCAAGTTTTTTTGTGCAATGTTCCATATTATGTGTGCTATTTGTGTATGGGCTTATGGGTATGGGCTTATGTGTGTGGGCTTATGTGTGTGGGTTTATGCGTATGGGTTTATGCGTATGGGTTTATGCGTATGGGCTTATGGGTGTGGGCTTATGTGTGTGTATGTGTGTAGGCTTATGTGTGCGGGCTTATGTGTGCGGGCTTATGTGTGTAGGCTTATGTGTGTGGGCTTATGCGTGTGGCTTTTATGTGTGGAGTTTAATTGTGTGCGCGTTCTCCTCCACCACTAAACTTTTCTCTACAGAACCGTGGGCACAATTTCTCCCTTAACCCCGACCATCCAAACTGCTTGTCACCAGGGAAACGGCCTTACCACACAATCATCCCTGGAATGGCCACCCATGCTGCCTCAGGTGACCTCTACGCTGCATTCGGTGTGATGGGAGGGTTCATGCAGCCACAGGGACATGTGCAGGTGAATGCTCGGGGGGGGGGGGGGGGGGGAAGGAGGGAGGGAGGAAGGAAGGGAGGGAGGGAGGGAGGGAGGGAGGGAGGGAGGGAGGGAGGGAGGGAAGGGGGCATTGCATTGGGGTGCCTGAAGCAGAGAGTGAGCAACAATTAGACATCCAGGGTTGAGCCACAGAAGTGCTACATTGCACAGCAGGGTAATTTTTAATTGCAGGTGCACCGTACAGTGTGTGTGTACTCACAAGCAAGCACAGTAGTCCCAGTTCCCGAGATCTGATAAGTGTACCTTAGCAAAATACCATTGCTCCTTAACAGGGTGCAACATAAAATTAAATATATGCAGCTTATTTAATGGGGATGTGGACTCGTTCACATGGTATTTCCCCTCGTCTCTTATTTGTAGGTGCTGCTGAACATGATAGATTATGGAATGGATCCCCAGCAGGCATTGGATGCCCCCAGATTCTGCATAGATGCAAGCCCCTCCTCTCACTCTGAAGGGGCTGTCCTGCTCGAGGACGGAATGTCGGCCTTGGCAGTTGAGGAGCTAGGGGTGTACGGTCACAGTGTCAAGGGTCCGGTGCTGGGGTATGAGCGTCGTTCGTTTGGGCGTGGTCAGATCATATGCTCGAGGCCGACTGGCGTGGGAAGTGCAAGGCGCAATGTGTGGTGGGCTGGATCCGATGGCAGAAGTGATGGGATGGCCATTGGATATTGAATGTGAAAACATGCATGACCTGTATATATTTTTTGTTTTGTGTATATTTGTATTTTGGTGTTGTTGCATGCATCAGATGTGTCCTAGAGAAAGCAATGATCCGTACATACCTGACCACTCCAGAGGAGTTATTAGGGGTCTTTTGTGCACTTGATTTAAAATGTACTTAAAATCAAACTTGGATGCTGCGTAACTTTCTTATTCTTTTTTTTTTTTATGGCAAAAATTAAATATGTGTAAACTTGGATTTCTGGATATGATTTAGGAACATATAGCACAGCATAGAATGTTCTGCATTCTAATTAGGAGCTATGTACATGTAAGCTTATGGTTGTCATACAATGTCTGTAATATATGGTAGCTGGGCTTAGACATCTTCAAGCATAATCTGATTAAGCACTCTGGTCCTCCTTCAGAACGATAAAATCTTTCACCTAAGGTTTCCATGAGGAGGACATTTGATGAGTCTTCTAAACTTTTAGAAGAACTGTACTTTCAAACAGACATGTATTTAACGAACACATTGCACAGCATAGCATCCATCTGCACATGAAATCATTTATTCTATTTTCCGTGGTGGAATACCCTGTTCAGCAAAACAATTGAGTTTATTTATTTTTATTTATTTTTATTTATTTTAGTTCAGATATCACAAGCGCAAGTCACGGAGGCATTTTGTGTCTCACCGTAAATCTTTGAATTTAAAGGGCCGTGCCAGGTCACATTGATATGGTATACCTTGTTAACTTTTGGGTGTGAAGCGGGAGTGCTGAGCACATGTTGTTGTCTGGCACGTATGAATTGTAATTTGGTTGGCTAATCAGATATAATTAGGGAACGCAATTGACAACCCACAACCATTGCATTACGTTTCACGTATATAAACCTGTGTATTTTATATACAAGTCACTCTGGTCTTCCTTCAGAGCGAATAAATCTTTCGCCTTTTACTAAAGATTTCCGTGGAGGAGGACATATGATGAGTCTTCTATAATTTTTAGAAGGTTCTCGTAAGTGAACCGTACATTTCAAGTAACAAAGTCAGACATCTTCATTGATCACTTAAATATAACGTAATAGTTTTAGCCCGATGGTCTTTTTTCTTGACCGTATTGTATACGGTGGACTGGTCCCCCTGCACAAACCTGCATTTTTATTTGCGTAGTTGGGTTTGCTCCCGCGAAAAGGAACCTAGAGTATTAAATTTCCAGTACGCGTAATAGAAATGTAATGAGTGCTAAAGATAATTATCTTCTGTGCGTAAGAAGTACATTTCAGATATCAAAATCTTTGTGAACTTGTCAAGGTGGCGGCCAGAGTCGATTGCGAGGGACCATGCTTTTCATGCCACATTTGCGTATCAAAGGTAAGGGCCCTGCTTCTAGTAACATGCATGTGTACGTACCTTGCTCCGTTTTGGGTGTAGGCCAATTTTGTACATACCAATAACTATAACAATAAAATTAATGTGAATATTACATTAAAACCAATTTAGTACATGACTTGCTTAATTAATAGAATATTTATAATACTAAATAAATAAATAAATGCACAGACATATATATCACATATTAATGTCCATTTCACTATTACAATAATAATAATAATAAACAGTTAGTGACATTCAAATAAATGCACATTATTATTTACATCCTTATTTCAATATAAATGCACCAGATAATAAAAGGTTTATGGCGGAGGAGCTATCCTAGAAAGGATAGCTGTGGCATTGGCACACACAAGGTTGAGATTCAGCCGACCATAGATCTCGTGGAGTATGGTGGACTTTGGCCGGCATGTGGAGGTGCCAAGTCTGGAAGAGATTATCGTACTGTTGATTTAAGATTAAATGTGAATAATTAGAGAATGCAATTCACAAAGACCCACAACCGTTACATTATGTTTCCCGTATATAAGTCTGTGTTTTTGATGTACGATTTACTCTGGTCTTCCTTCAGAGCGAATAAATCTTTCGCCTTTTACTAAAGATTTCCGTGGAGGAGGACATTTGATGAGTCTTCTATAATTTTTAGAAGGTTCTCGTAAGAGAACCGTATTTTTCTAACATGAAAAATCAGACAGTCACGTTACAGGATGCGCCATCATGCTAACAGTAACATGCGGATGCATGTGCGGAATAAAGCAATTATGTTTGTGCCACGAATATTTCATATTTGGGTGAATTTAGTTATTTATTATTTATATCACAATTCAAGTTTGTCAACTACAGTTAGCGTGTGAATAAGTAATTAGTCTAATCAGGTAATAGTTGGGCAATGCTTTTGTAAAGCTGAAATGAATATGTCAACAGGAACTTGCTAGCCCATAGACCAACTATTTGCGAAATTATTCAAATGCGATGTTAATTATTTTTTGTCAGGCTAGGTGTTCGAGTGCAAATAGTGAACACCCATCCCCCAGAAGGGTGGTGGGTAATTGATACAGCATCATTCTTCAACTTGGTGAGGTCCATGGTGAGCCACTCCACACCTTTCACAATCCATTGGCCAAATTAGAAACTACCGCAAGGTGTTAATGTTTTTATCCATCGATTGGACTCGTTGGAGGTGTCTAGCGATTTAATCGGTGTCTCAGTTAATTTCTTTGACTGGGATTCGTTCTACTTCCATGTAAATCTGACGCGAAACACCAAAACACTTGAATTTTTTTGTTTAAGTGCAATTTTAGTAGGCCTACGCCCCCTTTTTAAATCACTCGTTACTTTTTGTTTTTTAGTCAGATTCATAATCCTCTCTTCAAGTTCTACCATAGATCTATGGTTCTACAATTACATTTTCTTGCCCCCCCCCCCCCCCCCCCCCCCCCTCGGGTTGATAAAGTTTAATTTAATAACATAATTGCACCGAAATTGACAACCCACAACCGCTGCATTAAGTGTTCCATATATAAAGCTTGTGTGTACCTATCTTGTTACTCTGGTCTTCCTTCAGAGCGAATAAATCTTTCGCCTTTTACTAAAGATTTCCGTGGAGGAGGACATCTGATGAGTCTTCTATAACTTTTAGAAGGTTCTCGTTAGAGAACCGTACATTTCAAATCAATGTCAGACATTTATGAGGAAGGGATGTAACCTAACCTATCTAGTACTATCAGATAAGGTGACTTTAATTTACCGAAAAACGGCAGAACGATAACGATCAGCTATATGGAGATAAATTCTTGACAATGTATGAACAACTATAACGGGCTTACATGAGTGCCAGATTTAATTTATACTTCACCAGAGCTGATGTCACCTGGGCCATGCTTGTCATGGAAGAATGAAGACGATATGTTTGAAGGAATTCATACGCATGGGACTGGGTCTGTCTCTACATTTCAGGCTATTCAGAGCAGAATAAACATAAACCACACACAATAGCAGAAGTACAAAAAAAAAAAAAGAGAAAGAAATACCAGATATGAAATACTAGCACATCAATCAAAGCCTTTTGAGTGTCTTTTTCTTCTCTTTATCCTTTTTTTTCTTCTCTGGATTAGAGCCACTTGAAAGTGAAGTACTCTCACTTGGTCTCTTCTTGTTCCCTGTGCTGGGATCAGCAAGACCATCAGCATCGTCCACAGTTGTTGTTGATGTGACTGAAGGAAAGAGGTGAAACTGATAAAAAAGATGCAATAATTAACTACATGTATTATACATTGGGCTACTTTATCACTAAATTCAAACCACTGGAGCAAAATTGATGATGGTGGTTTTCTGGCGTCATTAACTCTTTGAATGCCAAGTGCATATGTACATTCATGCTTACAAAATGAGAATTATCTGCCTCACCATTCATGCAGTGCTGTGTTTTATATTGTGTCAATCAAAATCACTTTGAATATGCATGCAAGTGCAATACTGACATGCATGTAACCCCATAGTCATACAAATGTTTGAATATATGCGTGGTCCCAGTGTAAGTACATTTTGTGCATGTGTCCATTATAACCCGCTAGCACCTTTTGTTCCAACAACCTATAATACGAACTGGCAAAACGGGGAGGGAGAGAGGGGGAGTGAACAAGCATGCTGTACTACACTGATCTGGGCTAAGCATTCTTGTTCTTGGAGTATTGAAGTGATGCATTAGTGAAGTGAAGTGGCTCATCTGAATAATGGGGTTCTTTAGAAGAAACAATTACTTTGTACATGTACTTATAAGGTTACAAGTGCAGGAAGCATATGCATGCATCATAAAGTTGCGACTGATCAACACATTTTTGCACGCAATATCTAAATCATGCATGAATGTTGTAACGGTTGTGTGCCAAGTGCGTACAAGCATGCATGCATACACATGTGCATGCATGCATGCTTGTACGCACTTGGCGTTCAAAGAGTTAATAAGTGAAATGGCCTACCATACTGTACTGTTCCTAAATGTGATCCATACTTCATGAAAGGGTATCAAAAATATCTCACGGTGTGTAACAATTCGTAACTTGAAAATAAACACGTTCACAAGGGTCACGACGAAATTAAAACCCACAGCATGATTTCAATACTTGTGTATTGTATTGATTAATAAAATCTATTAATTTTCATATACGGTGTTTATTTTCTACGCAATCTTACAAGACAAAAAACCTCTCTTTCAGACAGTATATTGGGTGTACGATAAGTACAGAACAAGGTTGATAAAGGGTTGACAATTTAAAAGAAAGTGCATTTGGTATTGGTGGATTAAAATGTTTAGGTCTAGAGAAAGAAAGCATATATCACCTTTGATATTACGACAAATTGCCCTTTTTTGTTGTTGTGTTTATTAATATTTATTTTACTTTTATTTGCAATAGCAAGTAATGGCACAATATATGCGGGTTACGGAGAATCGGAAATGTTTACGAGCCTAAGAAATGTGTTAATGATTATAGTTTAAACTGCACACACTATCGTTTACACAAGCGGTTTTGCTTATCTTACGTGCGGCATCTGTCATGTACGTATAAGTGATCTGCGCGGGTAGTCTATAATTAACACATTTGTTAGGCTCGTAAACATCTCCGATTTGGCCCTATATCTCCGTAACCCGCAAAGGTCCCCGCCTAACTATTGATTTTCCTGATCGTTCATAGTCTGAGGATGGTGCTTATATAAAATTTGTGAGGTTCTTTTAAGGGAGTTTTTTTAAAAACCTAATTAACGTCGCAAACATTAATGGTTAGTTTATTAATGACGCTTAATAAATGACACCCAAAACAAGCATACAATGACACTTTATAAATTGGCATGGTTATTTGTACTATATCTCGATTCTTAAGGACTTTATAAATAGAAACGCTCCCTGGTTTACACAATGCAACCATAAATGGTTAAATGTTTAACAAGCTCTAGTTCAAATGTGGTTAGTGTTACAGAGCTCAAAATTTGCACCTTAACACATCTTCATGATACATACCAGAAGGTTAGTTATGAACATGATACACACACATACACACACATACTCACCCATACACACACATACACACACACCCCACCCATACACACATACACACACACACACACACACACACACACACACACACACACACACACACACACACACACACACAGAATGGCTCACCTCCAGCAGTCTTGGGCTTGGCGTGGATTTCAGTCATCAGACGAGCTCTGCTGCAGAAGTCTTCGTACTGCTCCAGGAGGAGTTTCCCCGCCTCCTCATTCAGAGCAGACTCAGGATTAGGATATATCAGCAGGCACTTTATTGTCTGGAGAAGAGGGGCATCCATTAGCATTGGAGTACATTTAAGTAATTTATTGCATTCATGAGACCAATGCATGCATAGGAGCGCAAATGTTCCAAAAACATAGAAAGAATACTAACACCCCCCCCCCCACACACACACACACACATATACACACACTTTCTTTAACAACAGGAAAGGATAGATAAGATAAATTTCATCACACAATTAAAACCTTGAAAGTTTATTTATCTTTTTGCAGTACTTATGTCTAGCCCACATTCCCACTGTAGCCTACACTCCCACTGTAGCCTACACTCCCACTGTAGAAGGCACTCCCATCAAGACGCTACTGATCCTGCCAAACAGCTGCTTGCATATTACTTCCTCCCCATGCACTACCACGAATATGTGTCTGATGCCATGATCAGCCTACCAACAGAATGTGTCTGATGCCATGATCAGCCTACCAACAGAATGTGTCTGATGCCATGATCAGCCTACCAACAGAATGTGTCTGATGCCATGATCAGCCTACCAACAGAATGTGTCTGATGCCATGATCAGCCTACCAACAGAATGTGTCTGATGCCATGATCAGCCTACCAACAGAATGTGTCTGATGCCATGATCAGCCTACCAACAGAATGTGTCTGATGCCATGATCAGCCTACCAACAGAATGTGTCTGATGCCATGATCAGCCTACCAACAGAATGTGTCTGATGCCATGATCAGCCTACCAACAGAATGTGTCTGATGCCATGATCAGCCTACCAACAGAATGTGTCTGATGCCATGATCAGCCTACCAACAGAATGTGTCTGATGCCATGATCAGCCTTCCAGTCCTTCTTCAGTGTGTTGACACAGATGGCTCCATTGCTGGCCACGTTCGGATGGAAGATCTTAGTAATGAAGAACCCTGTAGGACCACAGAGCCACAAGGAGAACAAAGAAGCGTAAATTACTGACATGCACTAAGATGTATGGAGATGCATCAAGATATATATATACACTAAGATGCACAAAAACACATACACAGTAGTTCACACATTGCTTCTCCATTGCTGACAAGCCAAGTATGGAAATGTATACTAGACAACATACCATACACTTGTATTACCAACAAGGATACTCACCCTGAGGTGAGGGTACTCACCCTGAGGTGAAGGTACTCACCCTGAGGTGAGGGTACTCACCCTGAGGTGAAGGTTACGTACTCACCCTTAGGTGAGGGTACACACCCCGAAGTGAGGGTTACAAGGGTGCACACCCTGAGATGAGGATACTCACCCTGAGATGAGGGTTACAGGGGTACTCACCCTGAGATGAGGGTTACAGGGGTACTCACCCTGAGGTGAGGATACTCACCCTGAGATGAGGGTTACAGGGGTACTCACCCTGAGGTGAGGGTACACACCCTGAGATGAGGATACTCACCCTGAGATGAGGGTTACAGGGGTACTCACCCTGAGGTGAGGGTTACAGGGGTACTCACCCTGAGGTGGGGCTGTCGGAAAGTCCTTCCCCAAAACAAGCTTCATCTTGAACTGCCCTCCTTCAAAAGGAGTGCCACCTATGGACAAAAATTGATTTCATATTTACACACTGCCATGCTTTTTGCATAGTCCCAAGAGGTTACATAGTTTAATATTGCTGTAGATATAAAGATTGCACGTATCTTTACCTTCTTATAGAATGTCTTCCCTTCCCCAGTCATTTTGCCTAACATAGGGTAACGAAGGCTATAGTATACTCCTTCCACCTCCCCAAACACAAGTGGTTTCCAAGGGCTTATCATGTATAGTTAAGATTGGCATAACTTTGCAATGAATAGGTCACACGAAGATACTGTACATGTGTTTAACGTCACTTTCTACACATAAAGTAGCACAGAACAAATTGAGAAGATTTATATGATACAATGTCATGTCGTGATACATGTACACACATGGTGTCTAGATATCCAATTATGACAATATGCTTTTTGCTGCGTCAAATCATCAAACTTTACATGCACACAGACACAACGCTATGGTACTGAAAAGCAGTGCACACACTGTAGCATGTAGGATTCTTTCCATTTCAGACAAATACTTGGTAGTTGTATCTGCCAACTGCTAAAGCATAACTGGCATGTCCAGAGTTTGAAAGACAGAGGTGCTTGTTAACCACATGCATAATGCACACAAGTATTGCAACCTCTCCCCCCCCCCCCCCCCCCCCCCCCCCCGTGTGCACCAAGTGGTACGCCCCTCCCCCAGCGTGCACCATGTGCTACACCCCCTCCCCCCATGTGCACCAAGTGGTACGCCCCTCCCCCAGCGTGCACCATGTGCTACACCCCCTCCCCCCCATGCGCACCAAGTGCTACACCCCCACCCCTCATGTGTGCATAAAGGCATTTCAAAATTTCTAATTCCAAGTATGCATTTTCTCACATCTTCCTTCCGGCCCATTCTAAGATGCTGAACCAAGTCTACCTATCTCTCCATACCCGTGTATCTGAAAGACTTCACACTTTTGCTGACATAGATGCAAGCAGCTGCAAACTTATACTTTTCAAGCAGAACAGTGAGATAGTACTGGTGCTGATGATAGCCACGACACATTCCACACACGACGACCTAAATTGCCACGAACCATTTCACAGCTGCCCCTCAATTTCAACCTCAACCCGACAACAATCGTTCCATCCCCAGCCAGTCCAATTCTCCTGTAACCTCCCATCCTGTAACCTCCCATTTCCTCATCCACCACACATTCGCTACACCCTAACGAACAGGTAGCCACGCAATGTTGTTTTAACAAGCGTGTAGGGGCGGAGTTGAAAAGGGGGAGGGGTCGCATTGGTTTTAGCCAATAATACAGTGCCAGCGTACCTGGCCCTTCGATAATGGCTTGTATATCGGTAACGTCGTCTTCGTTGAGAAACACCTTGATTCCCTCCGGCGGGCTTTGCGTGAGTTCCAACATTTCCTTCGTTATCTGACGGATGATTTGGGGAGACAAGTTTTCGACGTTGGAGCCAGAGGTCTAAAAAAAACAGTAGAGAGGGTGTTCTAGTAATGTCGATGTCTAATACATCTAAAGACAGCAATTTATTTTACGCTGTAGTTCCTGCACCAACCGCTTACCGACGCCATACTTGAAATTCAAATGATTGCATTACGTCACTGTGCGC
Organism: Ephydatia muelleri; assembly: GCA_013339895.1. Lineage (NCBI taxonomy): Eukaryota > Metazoa > Porifera > Demospongiae > Spongillida > Spongillidae > Ephydatia > Ephydatia muelleri. Next base: position 3,371,744 of record JABACO010000020.1, on the reverse strand, counting down.
GCGCACACGCAATTAATTATTTCTGTTAAATGATGCATGAGATACAATCTTAATCGTTAACCTCTCTTCTGGAGTCTTGTTTAAGTCAAAAAGACTTATCGTCCAGAATTGATGACCATCAATTTGACCAGCTGTGCCTCATCTCCACGCCGGCTAACCGTGCTCATCTACTATCAGTCGCATCGTGTCATGCTTCCTCGTGGCTAGCTGTAATTCCATCAAGGGGTCTTAATCTTAGCTTGGATCCAGACGAGTTCCAGGTTGCTTTAAAATGGTGGCTTGGGATGGACACATCATCACAGCTACGTTGTCCTTACTGCCCTGACCACCAGCTGGATCCTCTTGGGCTTCATGCCGTGACGTGCAAAGGCGGTGGTGATGTGGTTTTGCGCCACATCACAAGGGATGTTTTTGCCCAGTTCTGTCACAGGGCCAGGCTGGGTGGTCAGTTTGAGGTAGGTCATGGATATGGGGCTTAGTTCGCTGCAATGCCAGAGCCTTGCTATCCCATGCTAGATTTCAGCATTCAGTGGGTGAGGGCTGAAAATGTTTTGTGTGTGTTTTTCTTTTTTTTTTGTTTTTTTCTCTCTTTTAATAATTGTGTGTAGTCTATTATTATTATTATTATTCAAGAAACTATAATTATAAAAAGAGAAAAAACAAAACAAAAAACAAAAACAAAAAAAAACAAAAACACACACACAAAACATTTTCAGCCCTCACCCACTGAATGCTGAAATCTAGCATGGGATAGCAAGGCTCTGGCATTGCAGCGAACTAAGGTGAGGTTCAGTCTCTGATAGATGCTTGTAATGGCCTTTGACTTGCTACACTGCAACTGCAAAGCCAGACGGGCAGCCAGCCGAGAAATGGAACCCTGAGCTTCCACACCCCAACAACCATAGGTCTCTACTGCCAAGGGTATGCAGACCCAACCCAACTCTGTGCACTTGGCATCATTGGCATTGTGCTTGCGCACTTCAGCCTTTCCAGCTGCTGACCCACTTCTGGCTCCCGCTTCATTCAATGTAGTGGAGTTAAGCGGAGAGACCACTGTTAGGTCAAAAGCAGCTGGCTTCCCAATCATCCAGTTGGGCACTAGGATGTCCGCCGGCCTACTGAGCGATTTTTCAGCCCCATATCCATGACCTACCTCAAGTTGACCACCCAGCCTGGCCCTGTGACAGAACTGGGCAAAAACATCCCTTAAAGGAGGAGACGCCACGTAAACATCCCTTAAGCTGTTGTGGCGCAAAACCACATCACCACCGCCTTTGCACGTCACAGCATGATGCCCAAGAGGATCCAGCTGGTGGTCAGGGCAGTAAGGACAACGTAACTGTGATGATGTGTCCATCCCAAGCCACCATTTTAAAGCAACCTGGAACTCGTCGGATCCAAGCTAAGATTACAGCTAGCAAGCATGACACGATGCAACTGATAGTAGATGAGCACGGTTAGCCGGGGTGGAGATGAGGTACAGCTGGTCAAATAAAGATTATGTTTTCCCATTTCACTTGTATTTCTACCCCCCAAAAATGGCAGATCTAAATATAATTATATGTTTGGACGGAGGGAGGAGTTATGCGCTTATATATAGGTTTATACGTGAGTTTGACTCTAGTAAAACGTGATCCGCACTGATCATCAGATGACAACCCATTTGATAGCAACTTACAGTACTTCACATACAGAGTTATCAATATAGCATCAATGGACCGTGTGTAAGGCAAAATTGCCAAAAGTATTATTTCAAGTTTTTAATAAACTAAAGTTAACAAGTAAATAAAAACATTCTCTAACGAGAAAGTTGTTGGTATATAGGATTGACCAATGGTGGTGTAAAAAGCACGGAAATAAGAGTGACAGAAATTTGACTGGAAAATTGAAATAGGCCTATATTTAGCCCATTACTCAGACATGTACTGTTATAACGTTAGTGTGCTAAATATAGGCCTATTTCAATTTTCCAGTATCAGCCAGTGTACAGCGTTTTCGTTATTGGTTTGTAGGGCATTAGACGTAGCTTTAGGATGCCGAGGAGTCAGCTGGTAGATGTTCGTGTGTCCTAAGCACATGATGATGGCTGAACCAGAGGTGGCATTCCATCATGCAGAGGATACAGAAGCAACACATTCATGTGCTCAAGAGTGGGTGCAAGCCTTGTACACAGGGGTATCAGTATCGAGAAATCACCCATACATCCGCAGTCATCTTGCGTTTTATTTCCAGTTGAATGTCAAATGACCTTATCACATACAAATCATTAATGATGTACTTTCAAAGCTGTGAAACTGAAATAATTCCGGAAGTAATGGACCCTACAAACCCTGACACTTTAGGAAAGCCAAAAACTACAGGTTTGGCTATCTAGAAGGTCACAAGGCAGGCTGTGACATATATTGAGAAGTTGATTTAAACTGTATATAAATCTCATTGACGAGTTACTCGCAATTTAAGTGCAAACTTTGTGTAATGAATCGAGCACAAGGGACTTTACCAATAAAAGCCTCTGTAATTCTATTGTGTCACCTGTCTACTTTAGAAATATGTCAAAAACATTGCTTCAACTGCTGAACTTGATCCATTTTCTAACAATACTATTGAAAATGCACAATAACTGCATTGTTATAAAAAGTTGATTGATCTGAAAGAAAAATGACAATTTGGGTTAGTTATGTAACAATTTCAGTAAACTAATTCCTCCAACAACACTCATATGTTGTAAATAGTATGGTTAAAAGTCTGAAGACTTTGTGACATTCCTAAATTGCATTGCCTTGAATATACAATTTTGGTCTTAGTGCACTTTACACGATGTTACTGCTGATCATGTATGTAGATCTCGTACATACATGATCAGCAGTGACGTCTCTGTATCAGTCTTTAAACTTCTGGTTGTGTCCAGGTCAGAGGTCTACGTAATTTTAACCGCAATACTGTTTTATCCTGATCATTATGCTCTAATGAGGGCTACCCGAGCTTGGACCGTGGTAGTGCGCTTTCTATGCTTACAATATGACATCGACTGAGAATGTAGGCGTTCTTTCGCCACGGGGCGCGAAACGTATGCGTACAGAAACAATAGACGACACGCCGACGGTTGAAAAGGTACGTTCGCTTCTCCCCTCTACCAGCCCACCATTCCTTTTCGTGTGTAGCTATTGTGGGACTGCAGGGAAGGACGGTTGGAGGGTGTAAAGAAGGCTACAGCCACCCTCGCGATACCTTACGCAGACAAAGTAAGCTATAGTCACGCAGACAGGACGACAAGAGTCTATTACGACCCTCCTGACCTTTGCCAGTGGAGTCGTTCCGCCGTCCATTACGCTAGCGCCGGAGGGGACACCAGCGTGGTTTTACATTTGTTTAACTTTGGATTGAACATAAATGCGAAGGACAAGGTATGTACTCCGGTCGATAATAGTACAGACATACGATTATCATGTAAGTAACTAAATCAAAGGCACTCTATAAATCAATTGAAATCGTGACCAAGTATCCAAGATGGGCGATGAGTTCTGTGTTTTTAAAATGAATTTGTCTTACTATTGCTCAAATTTTTTGCTTTTTCAGGGTTTTTTTTTATTACGTTGGGTTTTGTAATAAATGGTAAAATAGCTACAGTAGCTTAATTGTTTCAATTTCATTAGCATACTAAAACTCTTCTGTGAATTTTAGCAGCTGAGTTTCACCATGGAGACATGCCCATGCATCATCTGCAATACTAAATTTTTGCCATTGTAATGGCATCTGCACACATGATACACACTGCATGTGTTCACAATACGGAAATTCTTGCACTACTTGTGACCCCATGACCCGTCGTCACTGCCACAATTGTTATAATCAGAAAGTTCGTTTTCTCAGTTGTTCATGTTGCAACCATAGCAACCACATCAAAGTTCATTTCCTCATTAGCTGCAAATCATTCCATTCCCACCAGCGTGGTGTGCAGCTGTTGAACTCTAACATCATGATATAATGTGGCTACAGCCAATACAACAAATTTGCATTGTCTGTGGTAACAATAACAGCTGTCCCATTTAGACATCAATGTTGTGGAAAACGCCCATACCAGGACAGTTCGAGGTCTTCATTTCTGGTCTTTTCACCTATACTAGGAGAAGTAGGGGTATGCCATATTTTTCAATAAAGCCCATAAGCATCATAATAATGTGCGTCGCTGTTTTACAGAGTTGACACATCTGATATTGCTTGGCAGCAGGCCCAACTGAGTCTTAGTCGAGGAGGACTAGGGCTTCGTTGCCTTTCTCTTCACTCCTCTGCTGCTTACATTGCATCTATAATTGCTTCTGGTTATTGTTCAAAGCAAAGCACACATCTACCACATTCCATTGATTTGTTCAACCGTTCTGTGTCTCCTGTTGATGCTCTTACTATTGATACAATATCAGCATGTTAACTCAGAAAATGTTGTCTTGCAAATTGGAGGACAAGCTATTCACTGAGTTATTCAACAATGCTTCCCTGCCAGATAGAGCTCGTTTGTTATCAGTTTCATCACGCCATTCTTCAGCATGGCTATCTGTTACACCATCTTTGAGGCTTAATCTTCATCTTGATCCCTCGGAATTCCAAGTTGCCATCAAGTGGTGATTAGGCCTTCCCACGAGTCAAGGTCAAGTCTGTCCTCAATGCTCATCCCATTCTCTGGACTATTATGGTCATCATGCTCTAACCTGTAGAAAAGGCCCTGATGTGGTTACTCGCCACAATAGAATTAGGGACACCATTTTTTAGCTCTGTCAGCATGCATGTTTAGGAGCTCAGCTTGAAGCCGGAAGCAGTCTGGGTCATGAAGAAAGACAAACCCGACCGGCTGATATCCTCGTCCCTAACTGGGAGTTGGGACAACCTGCTGCAGTTGACCTTTCCATCACATCCCCACTTTGTCATAAAAATATTCAAGTAGTGTGTGTGATGACAGGATCTGCTGCATTGCAGGCAGAAAAGAGGAAGCACAACACTAATGATGAGAAATACAGAGAGTTAGGTTGGGTGTCGATTCCTTTGGTGGTAGAATCGTATAGTTGTTGGGGAACCGAAGAACAGCGTTTCTTTTCTAGACTTTCAGGTTGGCTAGCCTCCAGATTGAACCAGCCAAAATCCATCACCACCAATCAGATGTATGGAAGACTGAACCTAAACCTAATCAGAGCCGTCTCCCAGGCCATACTCTCCAGATCTTGCATGGCAGGTTAATCTTTTCTGTGCGTTTTCTGTGTCTGATGTACATGTTTGACATTAAATAATAATAATAATAACTATGGAGCATGGGGAAAGGAGGCCATGGAAGCCTTTTCCCAGCTGGCTTCACGACTTGCCACTCACACCTGCAGACTGAAGTCAGCTGTTACACTTGAACTTTACAGCAGGCTAAACTTACATCTGGTGAGAGCCAATGCCACTGCCATCCTCACCAGATGCATCCAGTCATAACTGTTTTGTGTATTTTTATTGTATGTATTAATGTATATGTAATTAATAATAATTAATAATAATAATAATAATAATAATAATAATAAACAAGTTTAGGAGGTTGCAGAGGAAGGTGTAGAGGGTAGTGGGTGCAGATTAGGTAGTTGCAATTATAATTAATATGGGTACTGTATAGGTAATTAACATGTTTATTACTCGTATTTGGTTTCGTATGTCATGTAGTAATCAAACACCATGAATACATAAAAAAATTAAAAAAATTAAAATAAATAAATAAATAAATAAATAAAAAATAAACAAGATGAATCAGATGTCACAAGGAGTCTTCTGTCTAATGGACCTTCATGGTTGGCCTTATGGTGGGTGCTATGTTAGAAGTGCGCATGATTCCTGAGAAATGTGAAGTGTCTGGATGACCAAAAGTATCCCATTGGATATAAAGATCCACAGATTTGAGCATGGTGGAAGGAGACATACTTGGATTTTTTTTAGCCAGCCAATCTTCCTCAGTATTGGTATGCATTTGATGCCTTGTACCAAAAGCATCATCCAAGGACTGCATGCTGTCCTTTGATGCTATTTTGGTAAGGTGCATATACTCTCATAACCTCAAGAGGTGTCTGACCAGCCCCATAATGACCGGAACACCACATGATGTAGGGAGCAGGCTGTGCGGATCTGGCACAGGTATGAGAGCAATGGCCAATAAAAGGCCTCATTCTTCTAACCAGTATTCGGGAACTGAACTTGGATGTAGACCTTGAACATGTTAGTTCATATGTGTGCACCACATGCACATGGTAGGAGTGACAAACGTAAAATATTGTTGAGCCAAACCTGGTTTTCTACCATTTTCATGGCAATGTACAGAGCACTTGTAAAGAAGACAAATCATTAATAACAGCATTGACATTGCAAAAGTGCACAGCACTTTTGCAATGTCCCTCTGCTGACAGCAATCGTCTCATGCTAGTGTTTGGCTGGGTGTTGTACCATCCCCTGCTTGTCTCTATCAGAAATGCAGTTTGCCTGGAAGTGGTAACTATTACCTATTGCAGTATCTGTCCAGACACACTACTCAATGGCCATCATGCAGTGACAGTGCAAAAAAGGTCCTGACATCAGATCTCGTCACAACAGCCTCAAAAACATTCTTTTGTTTCCAAATCAAGGCCAGTGGATATCCTAGTCCAGGCAGGGGTTTGTGGAAAATCAATTGCTACAACATCACTACTGTCTTAATGCTTGGTGTGCAGCAGGAGCAACAGCAGGTGCAGTCTTACAGGCAACTGAGCATGAGAGTTGGAGTGGGTTTGCATCGGTTTGTAGTGGAATCTTATGAAGTATGGGTCAAGGAAGTTTTCTTCCTCAGAAACATCCTTTTGTTGCTGGCTGCAAAGGCTAGCAATTCACAGGTCCAGTTCAAAGTATAGGGTAACGTGAGGAGTGGTCGGCAGTAAGAGTGGTTGGCAACCGCACTTTCAACACAATACAGAGCCTCAAAGAAGACATTTCAAAACAGGATAAAACCATCCTTCTGGGTTGTCTTAGGATGCAGTAAGTATAGTTTAAAGCAACTACATTTCCTTGAAATAATAGCACATGGATGCTGAACACGACTTACGCTATTGCGCATGCCGATCACTACCTAGTCTACCCTACTCCAGTTTGAACCTTTCACTGGTGACTGTGGCCATTCTGTCTACAATTCAGAGCATTTGGGGTCCAACTCACCATTTTATTTAAATCACTTAATCTTTTGCAATAACTGTTACTTTGCTTGCACCATTAAGTTCTATTTCCTAAACAAGCACAATTACTATGGTTTAGTGAAGTGATTTTTATACAGAGTAGTAACCATTAATTCAGCACTTTAGACTTTGTATTTCCCTTCCTTTAATGTATGCATGTATTCATAATGTGCTGTGTCCATTCATGCACACAAACTTTGCAATTGTTTGATTTGTATCATTACATGTACATACATGTAATGATGTCATACACATATCTGGTAGCGTGAACAAACTGCACTGCACGTGGCTTGCCAGCAGGGCAACCTCACCATGGCAACATGCCTCCTCGAGCAATGCAGGGCCACTGTATCTACAGACAAAGTAAGCATTCCTGGACATGTCGCATAAGTATGGGTCTGACACGATTGACTGCTTTCAACAAAATCATCTGAAGGATGGCTTTACACCACTGCATTCATGTGTCAGAAGCCCTCAGGTGGTGAAGTACAAGGAACTCGTCTCACTTTTGCTTACGCACGGCGTGGTTATCAATGCCCAAACAAAGGTTGGTCCTACTGTAGACAATTTGTTGTTCCTTTGATAGAAAAGAATGTGGGTATCATGGGTATGGCACTTTACATGTCCAATTCGGTGTGAAGCCTATATTGTATGCAGTCCATGGCATATGCAGTCCATGGCATATGCAGTCCATGGTGTATGCAGTCCATGGTGTATGTAGTCCATGGTGTATGCAGTCCATGGTGTATGTAGTCCATAGTGTATGTAGTCCATGGTGTATGTAGTCCATGGTGTATGTAGTCCATGGTCCATGGTGTATGTAGTCCATGGTGTAGTCCATGGTGTATGTAGTCCATGGTGTATGTAGTCCATGGTGTATGCAGTCCATGGTGTATGTAGTCCATGGTGTATGCAGTCCATGGTGTATGTAGTCCATGGTGTATGTAGTCCATGGTGTATGTAGTCCATGGTGTATGTAGTCCATGGTGTATGTAGTCCATGGTGTATGTAGTCCATGGTGTAGTCCATGGTGTATGTAGTCCATGGTGTATGTAGTCCATGGTGTATGTAGTCCATGGTGTATGTAGTCCATGGTGTATGTAGTCCATGGTGTATGTAGTCCATGGTGTATGTAGTCCATGGTGTATGTAGTCCATGGTGTATGTAGTCCATGGTGTATGCAGTCCCTGATGCATGCACATGCTAATGTGTTCTAATCCTTCAGCGAGGACAAACAGCTTTGCACATTGCTTGTGAAGGGAACCTAGCTGAAGCAGTGGAGTGTCTGGTCTCACAAGGAGCTGATGTTGGTATACCCGACAAGGTAGGTTAGACCTTATGCTTTGTGAAATGGAATCGTTTCCGCGAAAAGGGACCTAGCGCATACATTATAACATTTTTCAGTACGCACAATAGAAATGTCACGCTTGCATTGAAATTTATGGCTAATTGAAAATTCAGAGCCTTACAACTCCGTGTCAGATAATCCGATTCTCAGTGCGTAAGAAGCAATGTGTAGAGACATTTCAGACTTCTAGAATATCAAAGAATGTGAAATCTTGCCTTTCTTCGCGGAAATGATCCCGAATGTAAAGTTCTGAAGGCTTATATCATTACTGATTTAAAGTTTAATAACACCATAATTGAGCCCCCCACCTCCCCCTTCGCCCCATGTGAAGACATCTAATGCTTTTAACCGAGCATATCTCAAATACTATAAGCATGCCGCTCAGTTTTATCAAATTCGAACTGTGTAGCCAATTCTTTCTTGCTTTGCCTTCACACCCCACCATAGCGATATCACATGAGGTTTGGGAACACCTGAAATGTGCTTCTTGAAATGAAGCAATTTTGATGGATGTGTAATAGAAACATTCCTCAACACAATGCATCATATTATGATTACTCCATCCTTCTCATGTTGTTAGCAGAACAATTGGATCATGTACACCTTACATACTGTCCACCATTTCAATAGCACAATTACAATGACCAGCTCCTTAACCACGTAATTAGACAAGAGATTGAGTGTGGCACAGAACTGTTCAGCTGACCTTTATTGACCGGTGTTTTGATTACATGGTTGATTGGTCAATCAGGTCCCATCAATCACGTGTACTGTTCCTGTGTCTGTCATACAATCTCTAGGTCCATGGTTCGGAACTGGGCTAAACCCAACAGTTGTGTCTGAAGGCAGCACAAACAGCTGAAAAACATAAACACCAATTACTCATGACAAAAAATGCCCTGAACTTGGATGCACATGGATACCTTTGGCAATTGCAAAATATGTGGGTGTTGGGGGGGGGGGGGGGGGGGCAGGGTGGATGCTGTCTTGGGTAGCAAATCACCTCACAGTGAGAATGGGCTGGTCTTTATCCAAAGTCTACACTAGTTTCTAGAAAGGGGCTGAGAAAATCATACTTAGTCTGAGGTGTTAGATGATCATAAGGGCTTTGTAGAAGTTCAAACATCTGTACATTGCCTGGTATTAAGGCAGACTGTCCTAGATGAGTGTGAGTGCCATTTCTGTAGTTTTTGCATGCACTGTCTGGTGCTATGGCCCACATCTCATACTGTGGCACACTGTGGGTACTATACCCACAGAAACAAGTGTCAACAAGGTGACTCCTTGCTCTTTTGCCTAGTGATATCTGCCATTGCTGTAGATGATGTGAGTTCCAGTCTTTTTTTTTTTCAACAAGTGGCAATTAGATGTGGTGTCATTGCTGTGCCAAAGGTTGCTGTTGCTCATACTCTGTCCGTTAACAAGGGCTCGGTTATGCAAATTTGCTGATTCAAGTAACACTACACACAGTATTGTTTTGATAATAACATCTGTTACGTAGAGGGTAATGCATTCTGCAGCTGGAAAATTTATATTTCCTTGCAGGATGAGCTTTCCCCCCTTCTGGTGGCAGCCATTAAAGGCAGTGTTGATGTCATTCCTCTGCTGGTTCAAAATGGAGCCGACCTCAATTCAAAGGACAGTGTATGCTGGCTGCTTGTTTGTCATTAGTGTACAAGCTTACACACTGCATTCTCGTTGGGTTCTTTAGACAGGAAGAACGTCTCTTCATGCTGCATGTAGTGAAGGCCACCAGAGTGTTGTGACTACACTGATAGAGTTGGGAGCTAATCAGGCAGCCTTGGATAAGGTAATTTGTTTCACCTTAATGGCAATTACCACTCGATTTCCACATTAATATTTCATTTCCCAAATCTCCCCAGGAAGGAAATATTCCCCTCCAAAGAGCTTGCCACCATGGCCATTTTGACATTGCTCTCACCCTGATCAATAAAGGTTCAGACATCCATTCTATTGACAAGGTAAAATCAATGTGCATGTGTTTGTGTGTTTTATATTGCATATGCATGTACATGTATATGATTGGTGTGTGTTTGTGTGTATGATGTGTCTTGGGGACAGGTTTATGATATATTCAATTATCATGCATACACATGTAGTAATTTAGTGGGTGCATTTTATGAGGTCATGGCTGAAGATTGCAGGGGTTGGGAGTCAAAGAAGCATAGCTGCAGAAAATATCACATGCCGCACTTGAATATAATTAGAAAGTAAACTGCAGAACTATATTTTAGGTGTTCGTACATGTAACTGTCCTTAAATGAAATGATTCGATGATATTGTCTGATGCTTGCATTTTTCAGCAGTACTTATTGTTAAGATTGAAACTGTAAACAGATCATCAAGTTGATACTAAAAAAATTGAATCATAAATAACATTGACTCTTTAGAATGGGCAGGCATCACTCCATAAAGCTTGCAGGGGGAAAGACACACCAGAACGAAGGAGCCTCATCAGATACCTCCTTCATGCCGGAGCCAGGATCAACCTTCAGAGCAAGGTAATCTATGCACAGTTATTTGTTATCCAATTTTCACTGTTGAATGTGTAAAGTTTGCCAGGTGTGCTTTACACTGCACTTGTGAAGATGGTAACCTGGGAGCAGCCACTATCCTGCTGGAAAATAACTGCAAACCTGACCTGCAAGACAATGTACGGGACTGGCTGTTTGCACCAAGTTGGCAAACCATTGTGATGATGAAATGTGAACAGGGATTACATGCATGTCTCTTACAGGATGGATGCACTCCTCTTCATTATGCTGCACATGCTGGATTTTCAAAATATGTAGTTTATAATGACATTGTCACATTACTGCTGAACAGTGGTAGTAAACCAAATGAACCAAACAAGGTATCAATACTTTTAACGTTCTCTCCCTCTTTCCCTCCCTCTTTCCCTCCCTCCCTCTCTCTCTCCATCCCCCTCCTCCCTCCCTTGTTGTAGTGGGAATTGAGTTTGGATAAGGAAAAACTGGAATTTTCTTTATGTAGAAACAAATGACAGCAGTCCATATTGCTGCAAAGATGGGAAACCTTGAAATTCTTCAAAAACTGCTAGAAGTTGGTGGTAATCTCAATCTTCTTTGTCAGGTAACACAAAACATTATTCTTAATGAATCGAAAGTACTTGTACCTACATTTGGTGGTAGGAGAGAAAGTCTCCATTGCATTATTCTGTTCTTGGAGACCCTCCAAGAATTGAACCAAGTTTTGAAGTTGTGGAATGGTTGGTGGAGCATGATGTGGATACCAATGTCAAAGATGAGGTCAGGTTATTGTCTGGTAATGATTTCATATGCTCATTTGCTTGTTCTGATTTCACCGTAGAGGGGAAATACTCCACTGCACTATGCATCTCTTCGTGGCAATGTAAATATTGTCAATCTTCTGGTTACCAAAGGAGCAAACTCTTTGGAGAGGAATAATGTAAGCAATGAATTGATGTGTAATAATGATGGTAATAGAAGTACTAATCCTAGTCTAAGGTACATGACACAGTAAACTCCATTTCCAAACGATTTTGTAGCACTTTCCATATATATATATTTTTTTCTGTTTCATTTATTGTTCAGATCAATTGCAGTAATAATATGAAAGAGCCCAACCAGGCATTTATAGAAATGGTATTGTTAACTTGCTTGATTCTGTTGCAATAGACTAGCCTTTCTAGTAGAACAGCAATTTCTGATTTAAAAACTTATTGTGATAGTGATTTTAATATTGTACACATTGAGTGTGAGATTTGGGCGACTAAGTTATTCTCAAGCAGCCGACCCAATCTAATTACTCTACTGCTTTACGCATCCATTTTCCACATCGGTTTTGGAACATGTGTGTGCCCTGCAGCAGAAAATGGGGCTCATCTTGTCAAGCCACATCCATAGTATAGAAACCATGCATGTGCATTGTACAAATAGTTGAAGGGCACATGTTTGATGTGGTTTCAAAGGTTACATCCGCGTGCGGAATACAATCATATTACATGCTTTAAGAGTAGGAGCACTGTCAACCTCTAACTATTGCCTCATTGTATCCACTTTAAAGGATGGCAAATTGCCAGAAGATTTAGCTGCTCATGTTGGTGTGAAAAACATTCTTTTGGTGAGTTGTGATTGTAACAAAATCAAAGAAATAGTTGAATAGTTGTTAAATTCAGTAGTATTTGGAGAAATTGTGATGATTTTGTATCATGGAAACTCCTCCCAATTAAGGTAATTCAAAAGTTTTGACTGCTAAATCATAGTAACTTAACACGATTTTTGTTATTTGAGGTTATGAAGGGATTACAAACTTCATTACAATTATTAAAAATACATGAAGATGTAATCTTTATTCAGCGTTGTGAACATATTGGAGATTAGCTTTAAAAGTATTATTATTAATGTTTAGAAGAACCATCATAATTAACTTCCATTTCTTGCATGTGTATTATACGTATAGTACTTGGCATCTATTGTGTGGCTTTGAGGGTTTTGTTCACAATACATTAAATTCTTCTGAAAAGGAGCACGAGCTGTATGTGTGCACTACAGTTATTTGTATCTGGATTTCTTGACCAGAATAAGCCTGTATGTGATGCAATCCATTGTTTAAGGAATGAGCTTGATGAACAATTGATGCAAACTATGCATTTTATAAGCAGGTTTGTTCAGCTGTCACTCCATTGCTTTGTAGCATGTCCTAAAGAATTTTTTGGGTAGGCACTTTCAGGGCATCAGATATTGACAGTAAGTATATAGCAAATTTTTTGTTACAATAGTTCTATACCACTTAGACAGTTTAATCTTCACACCTGCATAAACCCGGCAATGATTATTAACTGTTGACGTGCGTGTTGCATACACATCTATTTACATGTGCATGTGTGAGCCCAATGTGCGGTACCCGATGCACAGTCCTATAATCGTTATACATGGCTTATGAGGAGTGTGCTTAATAATGAAGCAGTTAATATACAGTATGTGGGGGGGGGAGGGGGAGGAGTTGCAGTTGCGTGAAGATATTTATGCAGGAAAGTCTACTATAAAATTTTAATAACGCAATAACTCTATGTGCCTTCTAATTATACACCTTTTTGTCAACGTTGATACACCCGTGATCCTATAGATAACTAAACACATTATAGGCTATCATTGTCTTTTGAAGCTGTTGAAACAAAGAGTTATAGAGGTTACGTTCTCTTCACTCTTTATACAAATACACAAGTATGGCCTACCACTTCCAATAGCTCCAAACAACCAACCGGTGGAAGGAACTGGAATGATTGGTTCAGTCGTAATTAGGTTCTCCAGCACTAAATTCATTGCTTCATGCATAGCATATAAGTGCTCATAAAATTTACATAGATTTTTTATGGTGCATTATTTATTTGTGAGGCATTATATGTTCTGCACTAGAATACTAAAGCACATCTATTCATTTTACAATATTAGAATGCAAAGCAATGCGAAATCTACTCCAAACAAGGAGGAATGGTGCCTTTGCCTTCCATCAAGCTCTATCTCACTGGCTACAGACAAGCAGGAAAGACAACCTTGAGGAAAGGTCTGGGCACCAGTACTTGCAGTCAACCTCCTAGCATGCATGAGCGATGCCCCGATAATCTAGAGAGAACAGCTGGAATAGAGATCGAGCACATTGAACACGAAGTGTTTGGGAACCTAGTTGTGCACGATTTGGCGGGCCAGTGTGAATACTCTACATCACACTCCGTGGTCATTGACTGCGCTAATACATCAGTGTTCATGGTCATCTTTGACATTACCAAAGATAGAAAGGATGCATGGTCCCAGGTAAACCACTGGTCTGCCTTCATTAAGGCCGGCAGATACAAGGGTTCTAGGCCCAGAGTTATGCTGGTGGCAACACATGTTGATCAAGCACAAAGTGATGTTGAAATGGAGTACAATATTACCTTCTCTAAGTGGAGAAGTAGCTATTCAGATTTCTTTCACATCATTGATGGACCATTCATGGTAAATGCTCTATTGCGAGACTCCCAGGCAATGAATGCAATTCGTTCATCCATTGGAAAGTGCTGCACTGAGATCAAGGTTTGATTGGGAGTGGGATAGTGGGAGAAGTGAGGTTAATTATTTATGCAATGGTGTAATAATTACCACGGGAGACACAATACAATGAACACAGTGTGACAAATGTACAGGTGGCATGATTCAACAAGGACTATTGAGATCTGTTATAGTTAAGTCCTAGCGATTAATAATCAATAGCGATTGAAATGAAAAACTATACATTACAATCATGACAAAACAAACACAAATATCTGCACAACGTCCACATCAATAGGAGCCCATCTTTGCATAGTATTGCCCAAGCATTAGCTGTGACTAAGGCAATACTCAGTTTACATACATGTAGTACATGGTCATTTGCAACTTCATCACATTGAGTTTTTGAACCAGCCTAGCAGCTGAAACGTTCTGCCTCAGATGTTTCTAAAATCAGTACCAGCAACATTGTGCATACTTGACATTGTTACAAAGTTCTACCACCTTGGCTGATGATACCAAGATGCACTGACATGGCAAATATTACTCAAAACTCTTCTTATATTCAAATTTGGTTTAGATTTTTGCATTGAATTACTTATTACTATGTTCAACCACAATATCTCACTTCATCTCTGATTTTTGCATTAGCAATATGTGCCTATTTAAAATTGCAATCATGTTGTGAGAGTATAACATACTTTACTGCCATTGCCATAAAAAATATAGTCTTGCAGGCAGTAAGTTTCAGTTCTTTGTGAAGATATTCATCTCAAGTATTCTGCTTTTTTTAAATTCAGTATAATTTATAATGGGCAGGAACTATAAATGTGTAGGGTGCTTGTAATAGTCTAATGTATGATCTTCCTCATTGCACACAAAGGGTACTGTCGCAGTTCCTGCTGTATGCTTTGATCTGATGCAATTTTTGAGGACTATATTTGGCGACACGCTGGCTATGAGGGTGGAGGATGTCATAAAGGAAATACAAAGTCACTATGTGCCCCTGGCTGCCAAAGGGAAAGAAGAGCTACAGGAACTGCTCCGTTACCTCTCAGTCATGGGCATGGTTAGTCAGCTCAATTATATATAATAGAATTCCTTTGTGCTAAGATGCATTACACTAAATACATGTACATGACAAAGAAAGATATGAGCGTTGTTATCAATGAGTAGACAGGATGTGTATGATTGAAATGAACAACATAGTGTAACAAGATAACCCATATCTATCTACCTACAGATTCTGTTCTTAAAGTGTGGCTGGGTCATTTTTATGAAGGAAGCTTTGCTTGATCACATATTCAGTGTCATATTTGCACCCCAAAATTTCTATCTAAACGATCTTTCTGAGTTTTATCATGGAAAGATCCCCACTCTGAGAATAGAAGGTTTATTTCTGAATAAGTACAGCAAACAATTGGTATTGGATATCCTTTGTGAACTAATGCTAGGGAAAATTGATAATGATTCAAATGGAGAAGAATACATTCATATACCATCTTTACTGAAAGATGGAATAAAAAGTGACTATTGGAAGGATGATACCAGGTATCTTGTATATGGTGGACTGCGTGCAAAATGTAGTAAGGAAACAGATGTATTTTCTCCTTGTTCATTTTCCAAATTGCAAGTTACATTTCTCAACAAAAAGGCTTTCCACCAAGGGTTAACATTGTGGGTCAATGGAATACTCTTTATGAAATCTGACGAAGTGCAAATTATGATTTGCATGAAGACTAATCGAAGAAGCATTGATATTTTTGTCAGAGGGGGGAGGGGTACTGAAACACAGTGCTATCATTTTAGGCAAGAAATGTGGGAACTTGTGAGCAGTGAACTGCAAAATAGCTCATCAGGGACAAACTATAATCGTCAGATAATCAGACCTCTAGAGATCAAAGAAGGAATGGAGTTGCCATTCGCTTATAACTTCAATGACGTACTGAAGTCTGAAAGGAATGGCGATTTTTTTATCAGAGTTGATGGAAAAATTGGAAGCAGAGACAGTATAAAGGAGCTCCTGTATTGTAACTCCAATGATGCACCATTCAATACTGGTAAGTGTTAGCACGAATATGTGTTGTGTAATGATAGTAATCTGTGTGTGTATTTGCTTGCAACAGTACAAGATTTTCCTCAAAACACACCAACTGACACCCAGCTGTGGAATATAGCAGTACACATATCAGACTGCTGGTATCTAATTGGGACACAAATTGGGTTGACAAGAGAAGTTCTTGACCGCATTGAGGCAGAACATGAAAATCCAGATAGACGAGGCTTCCGGATGTTGTGCATGGCATATGAGAAGCCCTGTTTTACTACTTGTGCAGACCTAGCCACGTTGCTCTATAATACGAGTAAACCCTATGTGATTGCTTACCTGAAATAATGAACACCAGATGTTTTGTACGTTACCATCTTGTCTTTTATGTTCACGGCTCAGTTGCATCACTGCTCTGACAATTGAAGCCTTATTTGTATGGCTTTTAACTCTTGAGTTAGTATACATGCTGAGAGTTTTACTTACAAAAGTCGCAAAGGAATACAGTGTCGAGGTCTTGGAAATAGAACAGCAGCTGCAGATACCAAAAGGAAGTTAAACTGCTGACTCTCTGCTGACTCTTCAGTTTTGTGTGGCCAGTGTTTGCATTGATGTAATTGTCACGTGCATTGTAGTTGAACAGTGTAACTTTCAAGTGTGTGGACCTCTATAAAAATGGAGTTTTTCATTCAGTTTTGTGAAATTGTGTTTAAGTCGACTTCACCTCTTTCGTGTGACTTATCTCGACTTGTGAGTTCTACTTCTGTCTATGGCATCGTATTACTGCCTAGGAATGGAGCATTGACCTTGGCTGAACACATCGTCGATGTAAATGTAGACAGCTACGTCTATTTGCCTTTTTGGGATGATGCCAAGCTCCATCAAGAAATGGGGTCATCAGAAGAAGTGTGAAGGCATGGGATATCCCCACTATAATGCATTACAGGCCGCCAACAAAACTAGTCAGGTGATCAGTTACATGATATGATCATAAATTTTCTAGTAGAACTGTAACACATGCTATGGCTAATTAAAAATTCAGTGCCTTACAACTCCAAGACAGATAGTTCGATTCTCGGTGGGTAATAAGCTATGTGTCAAGAACATTGCAGACTTCTAGAATATCAATAAATATGCCCTAGGTCCCTTTTCGCAGAAAAGATGCCATATATATATTAACGAAGCGTCGGAAAATGTCGCACACTGCTTTTGCCATCAGCGAGTACCGCGTACCGTATACATAACAATAGTGCCAGCAACTGCATGCGGTGTACTGATTTTATCAAGCCTCAAGTCTCAAGCAATGTCGAGCCAAAAGCGAAAACGAAGTGAAGAAGAAAACAGTTGCAACGTCAATTAACTCAAGCGCGCAACAATGCGTACCAAGCACACAGTCTTTTTTAATACCGATATCAACGGATCAACCACAACCCTCCATCTCAAACAATTCTACCCAGTCCATGCCTTATAAAGCACGTGATGCATCTCAGTTTTATCCACTCCATGCCTTCTACACCCATGCCTTCTACACCCATGCCTTCTACACCCATGCCTTCTACACCCATGCCTTCTACACCCATGCCTTCTACACCCATGCCTTCTACACCCATGCCTTCTACACCCATGCCTTCTACACCCATGCCTTCTACACCCATGCCTTCTACACCCATGCCTTCTACACCCATGCCGTCTACACCCATGCCTTCTACACCCATGCCTTCTACACCCATGCCTTCTACACCCATGTCTTCTACACCCATGCCTTCTACACCCATGCCTTCTACACCCATGCCTTCTACACCCATGCCTTCTACACCCATGCCTTCTACACCCATGCCTTCTACACCCATGCCTTCTACACCCATGCCTTCTACACCCATGCCTTCTACACACATGCCTTCAACACCCATGCCTTCTACAACCCATGCCTTCTACACCCCTTCTACACCCATGCCTTCTACACCCATGCTTTCTACACCCATGCCTTCTACACCCATGCCTTCTACACCCATGCCTTCTACACCCATGCCTTCTACACCCATGCCTTCTACACCTATGCCTTCTACACCCATGCCTTCTACACCCATGCCTTCTACACCCATGCCTTCTATACGTTCTACAACCATACATTCTACACCCATGTCTTTTACATCCCTGTCTTCTATACACTTTTGCCTTCTGAATCATCAACTGAACTGTATTCATGCCCCAGCTGCAACACCGATTGCCAATTGCTAAAAGTGGTTTGTGGCAGAAGTGCGAATTAAAATCCCTCAATGATTACGTAAACAGCAGCACTGTATTTTGACACATCACATAAGGCCTCCAGAGGACTACAAATTTCCTTTGGTACAAAGGCTGATGTCCCAGAGAGTGCTGTACATCTATGCTAAGTAATAAATATCTCCATCTCCAAAATGCATAGTTTATTTACCATGCACCCTCTTTGCCAGTACCAATTTATATTAGCAAAAAATGTCTCAAGAACAGATGCCAGTTGTCATAGTTTGGTAATGTCAGGTGCCAAAATGTGTCTCAATGCTGCTGAGTACCACAAAGAGGCATGCTTTGCTGCTGAGTGCATCAGAAGGTGATTTGAAAAGCCTGAGTCAATCAATAAAGCACAGATTGATTGTGACTTAAAATATTGATATGATGTCTACAGACATGCATGTCTTGATGCAAACGGCACATCTTGTACAACAATAATAGTACTGGAAACTTCCTTGCTCTGATCAAAATGATTGCTGCAGAAGATGTAATATTACATGATCATACCTCAAACCCTTGCTTAAAAATTCATCCTGCTAAATGCAATAATTGAAATTATTGGTAAAAGCATCATTCAGCAAGATCTAATGAGTGAATCAAGGAAGCAAAGATTGTTACTTCATCTAATAATGAAATAATGTGTCTGTGTTTGGTTTGTGGATGCCAAGAAACAAATCAGAGATGAAACAATAACTGGAGAAGTTCTTTTTGAAGCAGTTTATGATCTTCGATTTGCACCCAAGAAAAATAAATCTGTCAAATCTAAATTTGCGGGCTTTTACTTGAATTTTATTATTATTGTAGCGACATGGATACTAATCAAGATTTATCATCATTATCTAACATCGAAAGTTAAATGTCCCTCACTTTTTGGCGCTTCTGATGCTTGTCCTCCTCCTCAGTGCTGCGGTCACCGATTGAAAGTCGCTATCCCGCTGTTTGTAATGCACAGTACTTGGAGGAAGTGCTTTAGAAATTGAGGAAAGCCGACCTAAACAATGCTTCGTTTGCTGTCCTTCTTCAATACATCATCGAATGCTCAAGGAAGAACGGCATAAAAAAGTGACTTCCCATCACCAGTTTTATTAAAAAATAAGGTCGAATAAAGTTTTTATTTTATAAACGATTTTAAAATCCTCATTGTTTAAAATCATACACGTGTGATTTACTGTTCAACCACGTAATGATTTCAAAATGATTCTACATGAACGCGCGGTTTTTTTTTCCCGTGATAATATCATAGTTTCCGCGAAGGGACATAGCCCATGTTTTTTCAAGATTTCAAATGTTTTGATATTCTAGAAGTCTGTAATGTTCTCTACACATTGCTTCTTACGCACTGATCTGCCATGGAGCTGTAAGGCACTGAATTTTTAATTAGCCATACATCGCAATGCAAGCTTGCGTTACATTTCTATTGTGTACTATTAAGAGCAAAGTAATGTAGCCCCTCCCCCTTGTTAATTTATATTGTGTACCATTTCATATTATGTCATTAAAAAGTAATGTAGCCCCTCCTCCTTGTTAATTTATATTGTGTACCATTTCATAATAAAATGCACGCATATTTGCCATTGCCCACATACAGAGCGGCTAATGAGCACAACTTTTTGCTACCAGCTAGCTATTCCCAACTTAGACCGATAACAGGAAGTGCTGAATTCTGCATGCATATCGATCGTGGGCACGATGGGTCATTGAGCATTAAGAAAGGGGTGGAGAATTCTAACTATTGCCCGTACCCCAGCCATAGATAGTAAAGTAGAGGGATTGTAAACGGCAGCAATCAACACCTAATCAACGCCGTGAAGTTGTGGTGCCCAGGCCACTGTGGATACTGTTTCATCGGATTTGTACGGTACATAGTTTGATACTTGAGCCACTTATGTTAAATTCTCCATCATCTACTAGTAGCCTATCATAGCATATCATCACCCATAGCAGATAGTGTGCGCGTCGTTTTAAAGGCATATCATCATGTAGCTAGAGGTGAAACTGAACTCTCCCATCTTCATAACACGTTTCAAGAATAGAGGAATCGAAACTTGTGGAATCATAGCCCAACCAGCTGAAAAATGTAGTGATACAAATTACTCATTCTTTATGCCGGTATACTTATCTCAGTAAATTAGTAAGTCACTTCAGACGAGCGCCCTAGTCCCTCCCTACGAACCTGTGTTTGTATTAACTAAGAAACCAGCTAGTGGCAAGTGTAAATGATCTGCCTACAGACTACCCTACCCAGTTCATAGATATCAGTAAGCGTATGGTCACTACAGGAGGTCAAAATCAGGTTTTTGGCATTTTTTTTCCGTCTATTAATGAAGATCAATCCTCCAAAATAACCCTATGGCACATACTTATGTTAGCTCCATCACACTGCACTACTGTATACTAATTAACTTACTCTTTTAAGGAGTTGTACAGGTAAATCTCAACTTGCATGAGTGGTGCGCTGATTGATAAAAATTGCAGTACGAATCGCTCTATTAACGCGATGGTTAGTTTTTTGGAATCCGCTTACCAATATCTACAAATTACTGCTCGTTGTTTCCACATATGTCTCAGTTTAAAAAACTGGACAATCCAATTATCAACTTCACTCTCCATAGTAATGATGGCTCACGTGCGTTGTTTCCTCTTACGGCTCGTGACGTCACATCCGGTGTACAAAATAGCATGAGATTAAAGTCCTTACGCAAATGTTTGCGTTACCTGTCAGCTAGGCTTAAGCACTGTACAGCGAACGGCCTACAATGTGCATGACATCCACCGAGAATTTAGGTGTTATTTCGTCGTCGGAACTGGATGACGACACGCTGACGGTTGAAAAGGTGCGTTCGCTTCTCCTCCCTACAGTACCCGCCCACCATTCCTTTTCGTGTGTAGCTATTGTGGGACTGCAGGGAAGGACGGTTGGAGAGTGTGAAGAAGGCTACAGCCACCCTCGCGAAACCTTACGCAGACAAAGTAAGCTAGTCACGCAGACTGGGGTTCTAGACGGCGAAAATGACCCTCTTTGCCAGTGGGATCGCTCCGCCGTCCATTATGCTAGCGCCGGGGGGAACACCAGCGTGGTTTTACATCTGCGCAACGTTGGATTGGACATAAATGCGAAGGACGAGGTGAGGGCAACTCGTCACTGTGTGTTCCGTGAAAGGCAATGTTTACGTATGTTGTAGCGCCAGCAAACCGCGCTGCACGTGGCTTGCCAGCAGGGCAACCTCACCATGGCAACGTGCCTCCTAGAGCAATGCGGTGCCACTGTTACCGCAGACAAAGTACGCATTCCTGGCATACTTGCGTCTGCATGACCGCGCCTCTAAAACTTTCTGAAGGATGGCTTTACACCACTGCATTCATGTGTCAGAAGCCCTCAGGTGGTGAAGTACGAGGAACTCATCACACTTCTGCTTAAGCACGGCGTGGTTATCAATGCCCAAACAAAGGTAATACACAGCCAAAGGTAATTTTCTGTACCGGATATGTGACATATGTCTATCATTATATGATACATATTTGTATCATAACTGGTACAACTTGGAACATATCCGTTCAGCCCAACATATGTTATGGATCGTTTCTAACATTTTGTTGCATATATGGAAACAGTTTGACATTTTGTACCAAACTGTAATAACATTATGACCTATACATGATTTATGCTACAAATGTATACTGTACAATATGATGTGCTTGACATATATGGTACATATTGTCCAAATTTGGCTGTGTACAGTGTAACAAAACTGTGGCACCTTATTTGGGGGTGTGGGGGTGAGGGAGGGGGAATATATTTGACCACAAGTCTGTCAGTTAGCGTGTAAGTAGTGCTGGGTACAGAGTTGATACATTAAAGGAGCCAGTCGATAGCTGCATGCTCTCCAAATTATTGACCAAGATAGTATGCTGTTTTGAGTGGATGCTGGTGTTGTATTCAGGATGACCAGTGGCTGTTTGTATGAAGCGCCCATGCTATGTTTAGTGCAAATCCTGCATGGAACCCACATGATGTTCATGGTGTATGTAGTCCATGGTGTGGTGTATGTAGTCCATGGTGTAGTCCATGGTGTAGTCCATGGTGTATGTAGTCCATGGTGTATGTAGTCCATGGTGTATGTAGTCCATGGTGTATGTAGTCCATGGTGTATGTAGTCCATGGTGTATGTAGTCCATGGTGTGTGTAGTCCATGGTGTATGTAGTCCATGGTGTATGTAGTCCATGGTGTGCTCTAATCCTTCAGCGAGGACAAACAGCTTTGCACATTGCTTGTGAAGGGAACCTAGCTGAAGCAGTGGAGTGTCTGGTCTCACAAGGAGCTGATGTTGGTATACCTGACAAGGTAAGAGGTATTGATGTTAAGAAGGCAATTTCCTTGTGCTTTGCTGATTAAATGTAAAGTTCAGAGCAAACAATGTGCTTACATTTAATTCAAGTTTTCTTTTTTGAGAAGTGTGAAACTGCTCATCTGATTATGTAGTGGTGTCAGAGGGGTTATGCTGTAGTGTCAGAGGGGTTATGTAGGGTGTCTGAGGGGTTTTATAGTGGTGTCAGAGGGGTTATGTAGTGGGGTCAGAGGGTTTTGTAGTGGTGTTGGAGGGGTTATGTAGTGGTGTCAGAGGGGTTACGTTGTGGTGTCAGAGGGGCTGTCAGAGGGGTTATGTTGTGGTGTCTGAGGGGTTATGTAGTGGCATCAGAGGGGTTATGTAGTGGTGTCAGAGGTGTTATGTTGTGGTGTCGGGGGTTATGTTGTGGTGTCTGAGGGGTAATGTTGTGGTGTCAGGGGTTATGTTGTGGTGTCAGCGGGGCTATGTTGTGGTGTCTGAGGGGTTATGTTGTGGTGTCTGAGGGGTTATGTTGTGGTGTCGGAGGTGTTATGTTGTGGTGTCGGAGGGGCTGTGTAGTGGTGGCACTGGCCATTTCACAAATCCTATCAGTCCTAACACCACCTATCAGTCCTAACACCACATCCTCGTGCCAACACGTTCCTTGGCCGGCCTAGCTTGGTTAGCCTGTTGGAAACAAGTGCTGATCATGTGATCCTATTGTAGTGTTTTGACACATCTCCCCTGTTACATAATGGGGTGAATATAGTCATGGTAACAGCAGGCCATAGCTGGAATATTCATATTTCCTTGCAGGATGAGCTTTCCCCCCTTCTGGTGGCAGCCATTAAAGGCAGTGTTGATGTCATTCCTCTGCTGGTTCAAAATGGAGCCGACCTCAATTCAAAGGATAGTGTACGCTGTTGCTTGTTTGTCATTAGTGTACAAGCTTACACACTGCATTTTCATTGGGTTCTTTAGACAGGGAGAACGTCTCTTCATGCTGCATGTAGTGAAGGCTACCAGAGTGTTGTGACTACACTGATAGAGTTGGGAGCTAATCAGGCAGCCTTGGATAAGGTAATTTGTTCAGCGTAATGGTTACTCTAAAAAAAAAATTCTTTTCTCTCTCTTTTTCCAGGAAGGAAACATTCCCCTCCAAAAGGCCTGCCACCATGGCCATTATGACATTGCTCTCACCCTGATCAATAAAGGTTCAGACATCCATTCTATTGACAGGGTAAAATCAATGCACTGTTTGTTTATGTGTGTGTGTGTGTGTGTGTGTGTGTGTGTGTGTGTGTGTGTGTGTGTGTGTGTGTGTGTGTGTGTGTGTGTGTGTGTGTGTGGTGTGTGTGTGTGCTTGCATAGATATATGTATGTGTGTGTGTACATGGGTGTGTGTACTAAAGGTGTTATAGTGTCTCTGGCACAAGTATATTACCCAAGTGCTGTGAAGCTAGACATCAACGTAGGGGTGGAGGAGGACAAAGTATACTGGGCAGTGTAAATCTAGACTGAACAAGCATGCTGTGCAGGTCACTATTGAATAATGTAAACATAGCATTCCTGACTTCCTGTATATGTGGACCTCACTGTGGAATGTAATGATTGGTCAGATTGGGTGCTTGCATGTATGTACTAACAGGACTGTTTTAAATTTGAATCGGTAAACAAGTCACGATAGTACATGTAATCAAATTGAATCATACATAATGTTGACTCTTTAGAATGGGCAGGCATCACTCCACAAAGCTTGCAGGGGGAAAGACACACCAGAACGAAGGAGCCTCATCAGATACCTCCTTGATGCCGGAGCCAAGATCAACCTTCAGAGCAAGGTAACCTATGCACAGTTATTAGTTATCCAATTTTTACTGTTGAATGTGTAAAGTTTGCCAGGTGTGCTTTACACTGCACTTGTGAAGATGGTAACCTGGGAGCAGCCACTATCCTGCTGGAAAATAACTGCAAACCTGACCTGCAAGACAATGTACGGGACTGGCTGTTTGCACCAAGTTGGCAAACCATTGTGATGATGAAATGTGAACAGGGATTACATGTATGTCTCTTACAGGATGGATGCACTCCTCTTCATTATGCTGCACTTGCTGGATTTTCAAAATATGTAGTTTATAATGACATTGTCACATTACTGCTGAACAGTGGTAGTAAACCAAATGAACCAAACAAGGTATCAATACTTTTAACTTTCTCTCCCTCTTTCCCTCCCTCCCTCTCTCTCTCCTCCCCCCTCCTCCCTCCCTCCCTCCTCCTTTCCTCCCTCCTCCCTGCTTTGTTGTAGTGGGAATTGAGTTTGGATAAGGAAAAAATGGAATTTTCTTTATGTAGAAACAAATGACAGCAGTCCATATTGCTGCAAAGATGGGAAACCTTGAAATTCTTCAAAAACTGCTAGAAGTTGGTGGTAATCTCAATCTTCTTTGTCAGGTAACACAAAACATTATTCTTAATGAATCGAAAGTACTTGTACCTACATTTGGTGGTAGGAGAGAAAGTCTCCATTGCATTATTCTGTTCTTGGAGACCCTCCAAGAATCGAACCAAGTTTTGAAGTTGTGGAATGGTTGGCGGAGCATGATGTGGATACCAATGTCAAAGATGAGGTCAGGTTATTGTCTGGTAATGATTTCATATGCTCATTTGCTTGTTCTGATTTCACCGTAGAAGGGAAATACTCCACTGCACTATGCATCCCTTCGTGGCAATGTAAATATTGTCAATCTTCTAGTTACCAAAGGAGCAAACTCTTTGGAAAGGAATAATGTAAGCAATGAATTGATGTGTAATGTATAGATGATCCACTTGAAGCTACAGGTGTGTTGTGGGACTTGGTAATAGTAGAAGTTGATTGTATTCTGATGATGTACTTGGAGCAGTAAGCTCTAGTGTGATATCTGATTTGTAGAACTGCTTTGTTCTTTTTAGACATTGCTATGCTTTGTTTATAAGTGCAGTAGTAGTATGCAAGAGCCCAG
The DNA here is from genome assembly GCA_013339895.1 of Ephydatia muelleri. Classification (NCBI taxonomy): domain Eukaryota; kingdom Metazoa; phylum Porifera; class Demospongiae; order Spongillida; family Spongillidae; genus Ephydatia; species Ephydatia muelleri. The sequence continues at coordinate 3,345,507 of JABACO010000020.1, read as the reverse complement.
CCATACATGAATCAAATTATTGAGCCTGTTCATGCAAGAGCCCAGCCATACATGAATCAAATTATTGAGCCTGTTCATGTTAAAAACAGTTGAAAACGCTGTAAAGTTGGAGGTTGCAGTGTCACATGACATTCACTGTATATGGGATTGTTGCCGTGAAAAGGGACCCAATGCATATACAATAAAAGATTTCCAGTACAAGCACTAAAGACGTAATGCTTGTGTTAAAATGTATGGCTAATTAATACTTCAGTACTTTACAACTCGGGGACAGATACTCCAATTCTCAGTGCATAAGAATGGGACATTTTAGACTTCTAGATAAGATATAAATTTGAAATCTTGAAAGAACATATGTTAGTTTCCTTTTCGCAGCAACAATCCCATTTACACATTGTGAGCGTGAGATTGCACACATTAAGGTCTCCATACTCTGTAACACTTGATTCTTAGCTGCCCTTTAAGAAGCTGACTTATATTCCACATCTGTTTTGGCCTGCTGCTCTGTACATATGCACATCTTAGAATAGAAACCATGCATGTGCCCATCATCACATGTATTGATGTGGCTGGGTTGCACCCTTGTGTGAATAGGATTGAATTACATCACTGTTTAAGAATAGGAACACTGTCTACTGTGTAATTATTGCATTCTGCGTATTCTCTTTATAGGATGGCAAGTTGCCAGAAGATTTAGCTGCTCATGCTGGTGTGAAAAACATCCTTTTGGTGAGTTGTGCAGATTCCACAGCCAACTGATACATGACTCCTGTGTTAAAGGTTGCCTCATTAAAAATAATAGTTTAGCAGTAGGCAGAAGTGGTTTATTGTTACTAAACTTCTGTTCATATATAGGGAAGGATTTGTGGTGAAAAGGTATAAAATGAATCTAGCACACTGAAAGTCAAATGCTAGTTCCCAATAAAATGATTGTGACCTTGCAGTATTTAAACTTGATGTGCATGGTGATATACTGGTGTGAAAGTATTTAAGAAATAAATTTTATCATTCAGTTTGAGATCCTAATTTCTTTAGTGGTGTGGCTTCAAGGGATACACCTTGTGCACAATAAGACTATATTACATCATACTTTAATAATAGGAGCAAGTGTCTTGCACTTGGGGGGGGGGGGAGGGGGTCTAAATAAACAAAATGCAGTAGCCCTTATTGTTGGAAACATCATGTAAAAAATAAGAAGACTTTTATTTCTTTATTTTATTTTTTTCGTGTGGCCAGAGGACCGTAATATATCTAAGATCCAGCCAGCTGGAATCGGACAGAGATCAACAGAATAACATACTGTCCAGGCAATCTGAATACTATTCTGCCACTATCTAATCTGTCTTGCACCATTTGCTGCTCAAACCACAGCCCACATTGTAGATCAATGTCCCACTGTACGTATATATACATAATGACACACAAAGAGGTTGTGGGTTTACAAATAGTGTACATTCTCTCTTGTCTGTGTATCCTTCAGTGTAGTACACCCATATTTCTTGAATAACATGCAGACATACATGTAGGAGTTAAGTTCACCTTCAATTGCAGTGAACACAGTTTCTAACATGCAAATATGGCTTATCATATCAGCAGCTTCTATCAGGTGTGATAAACTGGCATAAAAACTGTATCATTTGCTGGCATAATTATGTTCTACTGTTTTCTATCACCCAATTCATTGTTACCAATAATTTCCTGAGTATATAAGTGTTTCATGTATTATAACAACAAATGGGACAGTAAGTAGTTTTAAAATTTTTAAAATTAAATTTCTTCGACTATCGTTCATGGAGTTATACCTGGCACTGAATGTTTAATTAGCTATACATATTTTAATGGAAGTGTTGTTCTTTCTTTGCTTGTCATGGAGAATTTGAAACAGCACCACTAGCGCACTTTTGTCCCTAATACATATGATTATCTACTAGCACTTTTGCTGGAGTCTGTCCCTAGTGCATATGATTATCTGCTAGCACTTTTGCTGGAGTCTGTCCCTAGTACATATGATTATCTACTAGCACTTTTGCTGGAGTCTGTCCCTAGTGCATATGATTATCTGCTAGCACTTTTGCTTTTGCTGGAGTCTGTCCCTAAGTACATATGATTATCTGCTAGCACTTTTGCTGGAGTCTGTCCCTAGTACATATGATAATCTGCTAGCATTTAAAAAAGCATATCAATGACTAGGAAGATGTTTTATGTTTCTGCACAGTTTTTTTTTTAATTCCTTCAAACTAAGCACTTCTATTTATTTTTCAAATTTTAGAATGCAAAGCAATGCGAAATCTACTCCAAACAAGGAGGAATGGTGCCTTTGCCTTCCATCAAGCTCTATCTCACTGGCTACAGACAAGCAGGAAAGACAACCTTGAGGAAAGGTCTGGGCACCAGTGCTTGCAGTCAACCTCCTAGCATGCATGAGCGATGCTCCGATAATCTAGAGAGAACAGCTGGAATAGAGATCGAGCACATTGAACACGAAGTGTTTGGGAACCTAGTTGTGCACGATTTGGCAGGCCACTGTGAATACTCTACATCACACTCCGTGGTCATAGACTGCACAAATACATCAGTGTTCATGGTCATCTTTGACATTACCAAAGATAGAAAGGATGCATGGTCCCAGGTAAACCACTGGTCTGCCTTCATTAAGGCCGGCAGGTACAGGGGTTCTAGGCCCAGAGTTATGCTGGTGGCAACACATGTTGATCAAGCACAAAGTGATGTTGAAATGGAATACAATATTACCTTCTCTAAGTGGAAAAGTAGCTATTCAAAATTTTTTCACATCCTTGATGGACCATTCATGGTAAATGCTCTATTGCGAGACTCCCAGGCAATGAATGCAATTCGTTCATCCATTGGAAAGTGCTGCACTGAGATCAAGGTTTGATTGGGAGTGGGATAGTGGGAAAAGAGATTAATTGTTTATGTAATGATTAATATGATAATTGCCATGTTGAGTGAAGACACTGACAAATGTACGTGGTGTACGTCACACAACAAGGGCTAGTTTATTAATGTAGAAGAGATTGTGGCGCAAACAGATGCATCTGGTTCATTTTGATAATGTTATCAATGATGCAGTAATGATGATGCTCTAAACCTTTTGAATTCAAACTTGGTTCGGAAATTATGCATTGAATTACATCATTACTAAGTTCAAACCACAATATCAAATTTTACCACTTGATTTCTCTGTTTTTTTTTTTTCCCCTAATAAAATGCAATCTATACATTGTTTGGGAGCATAACTTACTTTACTAAACAGTACAATCAAAAGTGTATTCTTACAGGTAACACCACTCAAACTGGAAGCACATTTCAGATGTTATGTTTTGTTTTTTAGCATCTTTTTGTAAGGTATAAAATTATAATGGGCGATGGTGACCATGCAAAAATTGTGTAGGGCAATTAATTGGCTGATATATCTTCCTCATTGTGCACAAAGGCTACTGTCACAGTTCCTGCTGTATGCTTTGATCTGATGCGATCGTTGAGGACTGTATTTGGCGACACGCTGGCTATGAGAGTAGAGGATGTCATAAAGGAAATACAACGTCACTATGTGCCCTTGGCTGCCAAAGGGAAAGAAGAGCTACAGGAACTGCTCCATTACCTCTCAGTGATGGGCATGGTTAGTCAGCTCACTACAAGTAGATACAATATATTCTGTAAAACTGCGATTTGCATGATAGGACAACAGAATACTTGATAGACCACAGTACAATGTTACATTAAATACATGTTTTCTAATATACAAGGAATGATATTTATAAGTAGACAGTAGGTGTTTTGATTGAAAAACAAAGACAAAATACCATTGTACTTCTATCTCACTACAGATTCTGTTCTTAAAGTGTGGCTGGGTCATTTTTATGAAGGAAGCTTTACTTGAGCACATATTCAGTGTCATATTTGCACCCCAAAATTTCTATCTAAAAGATCTTTCTGAGTTTCGTCATGGAAAGATCCCCACTCTGAGAATAGAAGGTCTGTTTCAGCATAAGTACAGCAAGCAATTGGTGTTGGATATCCTTTGTGAACTAATGCTAGGGAAAATTGATATTGGTTCAAATGGAGAAGAATATATTCAAATTCCATCTTTATTAAAGGACAGAAGAAAAAGTGACTATTGGAAGGATGATACCAGGTATTGTGTGTATGGTGGACTGCGTGCAAAATGTAGTGAGGAAACAGATATATTTTCTCCTTGTTCATTTTCCAAATTGCAAGTTACGTTTCTCAATAAAAAGTCTTTCCACCAAGGGTTAACATTGTGGGTCAATGGAATACTCTTTATGAGAGACCGAGTGCAAATTTTGATTTGCATGAAGACTAATCGAAGAAGCATTGACATTTTTGTCAGAGGGGGGAGGGGTACTGAAACACAGTGCTATCATTTTAGAAAAGAAATGTGGGAACTTGTGAGCGATGAACTGCAAAATAGCTCATCAGGGACTAACTATAATTGTCAGATAATCAGACCGCTAGAGATCAAAGAAGGAAAGGAGTTGCCATTTGCTTATAATTTCAATGACGTACTGGAGTCTGAAAGGAATGGCGATTCTTGTATCAGTGTCGATGGAGAAATTGGAAGTAGAGACAGTATAAAGGAGCTCTTGTATTGTAACTCCAATGATGCACCATTCAATACTGGTAAGCGTTAGCATGAATATGTGTTGTGTATCAATACTAATCGGTGTGTCTTTATTTGCAACAGTACAAGATTTTCCTCAAAACCCACCAACTGAAGCCCAGCTGTGGAATATAGCAGCAGACATATCAGATTGCTGGTACCAAATTGGGGTGCAAATTGGGTTGACAAGATATGTGCTTGACCGCATTGAGGCAGAATACGAAAATCCAGATAGACGAGGCTTCCAGATGTTGTGTATGGCATATGAGAAGCCCTGTTTTACTACTTGTGCAGACCTAGCCAAGTTGCTCTATAATACGAGTAAACCGTATGTGAATGCTTACCTGAAATAATGAACACCAGATGTTTTGTAAGTTACCAGCTTGTCTTTTATGTTCACAGCTACGAAGAATGTATTGCTGCTCTGACAATTGAAGCCTTATTTATATGTTTTTTTTTTTTTAGTAGTAGTGATTTGTAGTAATAATCTATGACACATTCATGATGCATACATTTCTGCAGGGCATTGATGTGAGAATGGAGAATCACATGTTGAGAGTTTCACTGACAAAAGTGGCAAAGGAATACAGTTTTGAGATCTTGGAAGTAGAACAGCAGCTGCAGATACCAAAATCTACTGGCTCTTCAGTTTTATTTGGCCATTGTTTGCATTGATGTTATGCATGGTTGTTGAACTGTGTAATTTAAAGTGTGTGGAGCTCGAAAGGTAATTGGAGTTTCGTTGAGTCATCTAGTCTCGTCCCCAGACCAATATACGCAGCAGTGGGTGGATTCAATCACCGCTACGCACGCGTCTGGTAAAGTCCTTTCCCAGTAATTTGATGATTTAGTTATTGTTAGAAGTTGGTAGAGAAGTGCAACCCTCAAAAACGAACAGCAAATCATCATCAGGGATTGTGATGTCTTCTTTGCCTTCCAACAAGCCGCCTCCCACTTCGCGCGCAACTGCATCACTTGCATGTATAGACACGTGTGCGGAAATTAAGAAGTGCATACAAATTTCTCTGGATGCCCTCATAGTTGAAGTTGTTTCACCCAAATGAAGAATATCCTGGAAGTTGCCTGTGAGAAGGGAGCCTTAAGTTGGCTTGTAGTCCTACCCATGATATAGCCAGAGATAATACAGTAACACCACTATATTAGTCTTCCACAGGGGGCTTTCTGTAATGCCAACACACTACATCTGTGGCCATGCCTTATCAGTCAAAAAATGCCTTCAATTGGCCTTTTGGAGGACTGCCATACTGAGGAAATGAGCACTTCGGATAAACAAGTAGTTCGGTGTCGAGACTTTTAACCCGTTTGCATCGTGTCACCACACCTCCTCAGCTACTGAAAGAATGAGCTACAAAAAGGAGTCCAGAGTCCAATAAGTTGAGCATGGCTCTCTCTCACCATTGTTTCAAACTTGCTTTTACCTTATTCGCTCCACCATTACGTGCGTGTACTGGGCTCAAGGTTATGCATCTTCTACCCCATCCACCATCATGCCGCACGCCATCTTTCCCTACTTGGAAAGGGCAATGAACTAGCCACAAGGCAAAATATCACCCTGTGCGTTAGTGTGATGTTTGTTTTGTTTTGTGAATTGTCTATATTTGGGATCGTTTCCGCGGAAACGAACATATAGTGTAGCGCATAATATTAATATTAGCTCAACGTGTTCAGATTTGCTCATCGCATGCCCCCACTGAGTGGTACCGTAGTACATGTGGCTATACGCAGAACACGTCCCTGACACCCCATTTTTGCAATACGAATCGTTACGCTGAGGTTCCTTGTTGTTCCAGAAGAAAACCGTTGCAGGCTTCCCGCAGCTGTAACATTTCAGTCCAAGCGCCAGTGGCGCAACCTCCTGCCCCGCCTTAGCTCGCGCGTCGCTGGCTTGCTTAGTCGCGGCAGACACTGGCGCCTGTTGAACAGCTAGCGGAGAAGATAGTTCGTGCGCGGGCTGAACAAGTGTCGACATAATTTGCAGCTTCTCCTCAAATCGAGCGGTCTGCCCCTGAAGCTCTTGCTGAAATACTGCAGCCTGAGCTTGAAACAGCTCCTCAAATGCAAGTTTCATCTGGCGGATTTGCTGTTCCTGCTCCACGTACAGTTTCGAAAGACTCCTGAAATGCAGCTCAAAGTCGCGTTCGTGTCGAACGATCTGACCTCGCGGGGCAACGTGGGAGCATCCCAGGGGGGCGTGGATACATGGGACGAGCTCGTTGGGACACTCTCGTTTGTGCGCTTCAAGCCTTTGTCGTATTAGGTCTACGGCACAGCACTGCCGAGGGCATGGCACGGGAGCGTACGGACATACCTCAAGGTGAGCGGGCATTTGATTGTACGCTGTGAAGAGTTCACACCACGGGTGAGGACAGTGGATTATCCGAAGTTTGCAGTGGTTCTGGAGATGATCGACGAGATCGCAACGACTCAGACGAACATCGCACGAGTGTTCATCTCCGTCGCTTCTTTTTGCTTTGGCCTTGGAGTTAGGACAACTCTGGAGACAAACAAACTGCTGGTGTGTGGCCAACTCTCCTCGTGGAACGAGTTCTCCACAGCCGCCCTCTCCAGAGCACTTGATGGGCTCGTGCGGACAGTCGGTATCGAGGTGACTGTCCAACCGACCACAAGTTCCTTTCCACTTGCATTTGTCGTGCACGCACATAACATCTAGAGCAGACACTTGTGCCGCAGCAAAGGCAGAGGGTACAGGGGCAGTGAGAGGTTCCCTACAGGCTGGACAGCTGGAATTTCGTCGAAGGCTTTCGGAGAGGCAGCCATAACAGAACAGATGGGCGCCAGATTGGCACGTGACAGGCGAGCGGCAAACGTCAAAACATATGCGGCAGAGGTAAGATTCACTTCTTGCTTGATTGCAGAATTTGCCGGCAGGGAAGCCTCCCCGGCGTTTCATCGGTGCGGGTAATTACATTCATTAGCCCGAGCAATCAACCCTTGTTTAACCTCGTGTTGTCGCTAGTACTATGGCAACATACATAATTCGACTCGCTGTATTCAAGTCAAGTGACTAGCCACGCTAATGAATCATATCGTTCGTAAATAGTGAACTTGCACTATGAATGTGTCACTGATAATGTCTTTGCATTGTGAAATTGGCCCAAACACAGGTTAACACCCTTCCTTCAAAATTACTCTATGAACAGAACCGACAGTACAAGCTCTAGAGCAGTAGTCAAGCAATGGTGTAACTGCACACACACACACACACACACACACACACACACACACACACACACACACACACACACATGTTGCCAATTAGTATATGTATGTATGAAAATATTGATCCATTTAAAACACACTTTCTATACAAAATGCAATTGATGACACCCCACACACTGTTAACAGCCACAACCACGCAGTGTACAAATCATTAGCTAACAGAGCAGTTGATGGAAGAAGTGAACAGCCAGTGAAGCAAGACTGAGCAGACAACCAGATCCATCAATGCACATTTCTATAACATATCAAAGCTCAAGTCTGCAGGAATGCTCGTATCAAACGAGATGTATGGCTTAATTTTCCCATCATCGCTAGTCTCTTCCTCTACCTCAGATTCGAAGACAATGACACCAGCATCACCACCATCACCATTGTCACCATCATCATCACCACCATCATCATCACCACCATCCCCATTGTCACCACCGTCACCATCATCCAGAGGAGATTCTATGCCTGCGCCATCTTGTCTCGTCAATGTTCTGTTATCATAATTGCGAGACAGCAGATCACCCGATTGCACCTCTGGTGCTGGTGTCTTTGATGCTGAAGGGGAATTTCCCGCTGGTGGTGGTACGGTGCTCCCCACCACCACATTCCCCGGTGATCTAGGCGTCACACCGCTGCCTGCATGCATCGTGCCCACATTCGCAGCAGGTGGATTAGGTGAGGGAGGTGGTGGGTGGGGAACGTGCTGCCCCATCCCGGAGTACGACTCCCCCGGTGCAAAAGGGTGCGGCTGCCAAACTGAGGAGCTGCTGTGGCCGTAGTGACCCCCCATCCCCATTTTCCCCAGCTGGGCAGAGGAGCCGCTCTCAAACATGCTGTTGGCCGGCGGGTGCATCAACTCACCTAGCTGCAGCGAACTGAGCGAGCTTGAAAGGTGCATGGTGGTGGGACTGCCCAGTGACGGGTCAGCAGGGTGCCTCCTCAGAGTGGCGTTGCTGTGGGAGCCGTAGTGTGCGTCGTAGTGCAGAGGGGTGGCGGGTGTGTGTAGAGGATGAGGCGGTCCAAAACCGCCACTGGTACCACTGTTGTAGCCCCACCTGAACTGAGGGTTGTCGTTGGCCAGTACGGGGGCAGTGGTGGGCGTGACAGCACTCGTGCCCATCCCCACACGGTGCATGGGCACGGACACGGTCCTCTGGTACTGCATATCCATGCCCATCTCGAAGCCAAAGTTCCGCACGACCAGCGACATATCGTCGCTCGTCTCCATCGTGCCCTTCTCCATGCAGTAGCCGCGGAAGGTCGCTCGGACGCTGTTCGTAACGTTCAGTGCGACGTCCGCAAAGTTTGACGGGTGCAGCCCCCTCATCTCCTGGGCAACAAGGTGGCCAAGGTGGTCGGGATGGAAGCGGCCACACTGGTAGGCCTTGTAGAGGCCGTCGGACATGAGGAGAAGGAAACCCTTGGAGAGGTCGCGGAGGGCTAAGGGCATCGCTATGTAGGGCTCGGCCGTGCCCGGCTCCCTCGAGGCACCTCTGAACAAAGGTTGGAAGCGCATGTAAAAAAACATGCAGGAAATGCGTCACAGAAAAAACCCTGTTCACGTGGTGAATAAGGTGTTCACGACATTATCATTCACTCTGTCGCAACACTTAATTTAAAAAAAAAAACACATGCGCCATAATATCCAAACATGCACAATAGCATCTAGACTGCACCATAATATCCAGACATGCAACATAATATCCAGACATGCATGCACCATAATATCCAGACATGCATGCACCATAATATCCAGACATGCACCATGATATCCAGACATGCACCATAATATCCAGATGTGTACCTATATATCCACACATAACAGGAATATATATTCCTGTACATGTGTGTGCATGTCTGGATATTATGGTGCACATCTGGATATTATGGTGCACATCTGGATATTATGGTGCATGTCTGGATATTATGGAGCACGTCTGGATATTATGGTTTGTGCCTGAATAATTATTTTGCATATATACACTGAAGTAAAATTAACACCATGCACAGACACACTGAATATGCAACCCACACACAACACCAACACCCCCACCCTCCAAGCGACCACCCACCTGATTTCAACCATCTCGGAATATCCTCCCTTGATTCTGTAGTCTCCAATGCACCGTGTGATCTCACACGGACCAAGCCTGCCCCTCTGCTGGAGCCAGTTCCTGCTCAGGCCTAAGGCTACCAGCCGGGCCACCTCCCTCTCGTTGGCCAAGGTGTGGTCTTCGGAGAGCTGCCTCACTCTGATGGGAGCCACGGGGTTCTCCTGCTGACAGAGGACTGCCCTGGAATCACCCACGTTGGCCACGTACAGGTACCCGAAGAAGACAAGCGCAATGACGACCGAGGTCCCACCCCTGATCTGCCTGTTGAGCCGCTCGATCTGCTCCACCTGGTTTGGGTACCTCTTGGCAGCATCCAAGGCAGACAACTCCTGCAAGCCACGATCAATGCAGGGAAGGGGGGAGGAGGATTACTGAATAGTTGGATGGGATTACTGATATCAGATGAGGTTATGGAATCATGCACGTCTAAAAAGGGGAGTGTACGAGATTAACAGATGACTACGTAGTGAACAGTGGCTTAACAGTGGACTTTTAAAAAAAAAAAGACACACCACATGAACCCAAGACATTAGCATACCCCCAATTCAAACTGCAAGGTGAGCTTCTGAGTCAAGAGGTGGTCCATTGAGAGGAAGTATCTCTTCTCTGTCTCAAGGAATGTGTCCATTATGGCTCTCCGAACCTCTTCTGGTTTGCCCTGGGTGCCACCCAGTCGATTGAAGAGCTCTCCTGGAAGAAACTCCTTCACAAAGTCGCAGGCATTGGTCCCATCATGGCCGTCCAATACCATGTAGAGCTCCGCCTTATTGTCAGGGTACATGCAGTGAAACACTCTGAACAGGGGAGGATGGAGATGGAGGGGAGGATGGGGAGGAGGATGGGGAGGATGAAGTGAACTTTAGATAACATAACTTAACCCATACATTGACCTCTCATGTATTAATGTGCTGATCCCACACCATCCTAAGGCCAACCCCCACCTAGGCATCCTATGGCATCCCACACACACACACACACACACACACACACACACACACACACACACACACACACACACACACACACACACACACACACACACACACACACACACACACACACACACACACACACACACACACACACACACACACACACACACACACACACACACACACACACACACACAACGGGTTCCTATTTTTAACACAACATACCACACCATTACTATATGTGCAAATCCATTTTGGTGTCTTACACATGCGGGGTACCGATGTTACAGGGTCCGATACCCCTTAGGGTTCAAAACGGCCACATCTTCAGGTAGGAGTGTCCAAATCGGTTCAAAATAGGTACCTATGTAGACAGGTCCTACCGCTATTGATTTGTTCTGTTCGTTAATTTTTGCTTTATCCGTTATGGAGATACAAGTGTGCAACATAATTGCATATTTCCCAGGCGTTACGCGCCATTAACGTATTACGAGGATCCTCGAAGCCAGTCATAATACGTTAATGGCCCGGGAAATATGCAATTACTTTGCACACTTGTATCTCCATAACGGATAAAGCAAAAATTAACGAACAGAACAATCAATAGCGGTAGGACCCTTCTACATAGGTACCTATTTTGAACCGATTTGGACACTCCTACCTGAAGATGTGGCCGTTTTGAACCCTAAGGGGTATCGGACCTTGAAACGTCGGTACCCCGCATGTGTAAGACACCAAAATGGATTTTCACATATAGTAATGGCGTGGTATGTTGTGTTAAAAATAGGAACCCGATAGCATTAATATTTCGGAAGATATATCGATTTAAATTTTATGTTATAAAATAAAATCCACAAGACCCATTTTCGTATAGAACGTTCCATATATATAATTGTTTGACCCCTCATACTACCCCCTCCCCCTCATTGTATGGCTGAGCACATATATGACACAGTTTGGCTCAGTGTCTGATTTAGGCTTCATACAACAGTGAATTGCAGAAGGGGAAAATGACTTATGTCATCAGAAGTACTTATCTGTATGTGTTAGCTGTGTTGCCCTGATAGGTCAGGATATATACACTACCATGGTACCTTATAGAGTTGCCTCTGTTTAGAGCCCCTCCTCAACCTGGGCTTGGATCCAACACAGCATGCAAGTACCTCAATGAGGCCATCCCCATGAGACCACCCCCCTGAGACCACACCCCATGCGACCACCACATGCGACCACCCCATGCGACCACCCCATGCGACCACCCCATGCGACCACCCCGAGACCACACCCCATGAGACCACCCCCATGAGACCACACCCCATGAGACCACCCCCATGAGACCACACCCCATGAGACCACCCCCATGAGACCCTCCCCATGAGACCACACCCCATGAGACCACACCCCATGAGACCACACCCCATGAGACCACACCCCATGAGACCACCCCCATGAGACCACCCCCATGAGACCACCCCCATGAGACCCTCCCCATGAGACCACCCCCATGAGACCACACTCCATGAGACCACCCCCATGAGCATTGATAGGTCAAAATATGTACTAAGGTTTTAAGATATGTTTTACTTTAAAATGTGATGAGCAAGATACTGTCATGCCGCCATTTGAATGAGCACCTCCTATTGTTGTGTGAGTTTGTGCAATTCAGTTTAAGTTACTTTCAAGGGCAACAGAGCAATATTGCGCCACTCTGTTTATCTAAACAGTTAACACTTTGCAGTCAACAACATATCGATCAGTTGTTTCTTGGTCATATAGTGTAAGTTGTTTGCAACACTTTTTTTTTTTTGCACAACATGTTGTACCGTAATAATTGGCTTTGCACGCGAAAGAGTTAAGTATTGAACACAACAGAAGTATTGAACACAGCAACAACGACACACACTAATACTTGACTAGTCCACAGTAGTATAAGATGAACATTGTGCAGCATGACTGACGAGATGCACACACAAGCACATACCCACATCCACACACGCACAAACGCTAACATATATACACACACACACACACTCACACACACACACTCACACACACACACACACACGCATACACACACGCAGGTGCACACACACACACACGCACACGCACACACACACACACACACACATACACACACGCAGGTGCACACACACACACACACACACACACACACACACATCTATCCCTAGTATTTTTTACGCGTACCTGTCTTCATTCTCTCTAACTCCAATTTTCACTCCGTCAGCGCCCACAACTTCGTTTGGTGCGATGTAAGAGCTACAGTGTGGGGCCGAGGGATATCCAGGAATGGTGGACTAAAACGAACCAGGTTTGACGGTTACTGACATTCACTACTCACGCTACCTCATAGTTCATCCTAAAACTACATTGAACTTACTATTTTCGGCTTGGGCATCTTTTCCCCTACCCGTTCTCGCGTACCAACTTTTGGCCGGGATAATATAAGTCGTGACGTAACAAGCTCCGCCCTTTACCACGTGGTCATAATATACATTATGTCTTCCTCAGCGCCCGTGACTATAGAAGAGATTTCCTCGGCAGATGACACGCAGGAGCACCTAGAAGGCAAAGAAAGCGACGAGGATGAGGTGAGACAGGAATAACTTACTTTAAATTTGGTACCTGCCTTGTTTTTATCGTAAACATGATGCGCGTGTTTTGAAATAGGACGGTTGAGTTGTATGAAATTGGAGAGATAAGGGAGGAGGATACTGGGTAGGTAGGTAGGTAGGGGAAAGAGTATCGGAAAGGTGGAGATGGGGCGATTTGAAGCATTTAATATTGAGGCGGGCCAACAGGTGGTTCTATGGGTAACGACAGTGCGTAGTCATACAGCTATAATGGGTGCAGCTTTTGAGTTGTTTCATGTATGCCTGCCATTCTCACCATCTATCGACTCCGTATAATGAGGGCGGTTACTCCGGTCGCAAAATGGAGTTGTCGCCTATGCATTTTCTACAGTGACATTGTTTATCATTCCATTTCTCGCACACCTACACGTCCCACTGATGCGCAGCTAGAGGATGTTGAAGAGACTTTGGTGGAGCGACTGGTAGGCCTGACGGAGATGGTTCCAGAGAGCGTATTGAGTGCAACCACTGGAGCCGTGAAGCTTTCCTATTGGCTTGTGAGAAGGGGGGCGTGGGTGGTTGCCACGACAGCTGCTCTTGCCTTCTTGCCCGCCCTCATTGAACAGCAGAGGCTTGAGGCGGAGGAATTTGACCTAGCCAGGAAGAAACAGGTGTGTGTGTGTGTGTGTGTGTGTGTGTGTGTGTGTGTGTGTGTGTGTGTGTGTGTGTGTGTGTGTGTGTGTGTGTACATATGCATATGTGTACATGTGTGTGTGTGTGTGTGTGTGTGTGTGTGTGTGTGTGTGTGTGTACATATGCATATGTGTACATGTGTGTGCATGTGTGTGCATACATGTGTGAAAGTAATTTGAATGTGGGTTGGAAATGGCACATAGCTTACGTAGTTCAGGACAGCCATATCTTGCCAGCTGCCTGTCTCTAAACGCAGTGTATGCTTAGTAAAAACACCCTTCAACACAAAGAAGGTGTCTTTCCTACTTTCAGGAGGTTACCATCAACAAACAACGTCGACAATCCACATTGCTCCGCCATTTGTTATTTGGGTTGATTTGCACAGACTTTGGGTCAGTTCCAAACCATGAGTATGCAAGTCATCTCGTATGGATATGCATGTATAAACATGTAGAGATTGATTATGTGATGAGGATATTGTACGTACACAGGTTGAATTGGTAACATAAAGTTAAATTTATATGATGTCATTATCATATGATGTCATTATCATATGCCGTGTAGCTGTTTCGGAACCGCCGTGCAAATCAACCCAAATAACAATGGCGGAGCGATGTAGATTGTCGACGTTGTTTGTTGATGTTAACCTTTGAAAGTAGGTAAAAGACACCTTCTTTGTGTTGAAGTTTGTTGATGTTAACCTTTGAAAGTGGGTAAAAGACACCTTCTTTGTGTTGAAGGGTATTTTTACTAAGCATACACCGATTCTCTGCGTTGAGAGACGGGCAGCTGGCAAGATATGGCTGTCCCGAACCACGTAAGCTATGTGACCTTGCCTGTAGTGAAGCATTTCAGTGCAAGCCCAAACAGTAACATTTCAACAAACAGAAGTGGTACTATATGTGCTTGAAAAAGGTGCATGATAGCATAATGGGTTTTGGAGATATGCTTGTTTATAAAACATGCCAGAGGTGGAAAGGAAGGGGGAGGGGGGTTGTAATATCTGGTATTCTATATCATTCATTGTCCTTTTACAGATGATGTTTGGTGAGGGGGCAGTGAGCACACCCCACTCCATGGGGCTTCCCCTTGGGAGGAACTAAGGCTTCAGCTATGTATGTGTGTATTCTGTATATGTGTAGCTTTGTGGATCAGCACAATAACAGTTTTCCACAAGCATTGAGTGTCGTTGGGACATGGTTGTTTGCTGCTGTTCAACAGCACTAGTATTGTTGTCTCCGTGCACTATGCAAAACAAAACACAGCAATCAAGGTTACAGTGAGTTGGAATAGTAACTAGTTGACCTTGATAATCAAGCATGACATCCTGAAACACAATGCGTTGCATTACGCAATCATCAAACTATTAACCATGAACTCGTACAAGTGGATTCATGCACCACAGAAGTGGACACTTTCTGGGCCACACAGTACATGTACCTGAAGTAAAATCGAAACCCATTCCGATCGCTACATATATTGAAACTACTTGTCTCCGTGCACTATGCAAAACAAAACACAGCAATCAAGGTTACAGTGAGTTGGAATAGTAACTAGTTGACCTTGATAATCAAGCATGACATCCTGAAACACAATGCGTTGCATTATGCAATCATCAAACTATTAACCATGAACTCGTACAAGTGGATTCATGCACCACAGAAGTGGACACTTTCTGGGCCACACAGTACATGTACCTGAAGTAAAATCGAAACCCATTCCGATCGCTACATATATTGAAACTACTGGGCAGTATGCCAGGGTATTTCGAACCCGGTCTGTATGGTGGCCCGGTAAGTCGCGGCTGTCGTTACATACGAATTGCGGTTTTGCGGTCATGCATAGTCCCAACTTGCTGCAACCCACAATTAGATTTGCAGCTGAACGTACTATGTATGACGTTGAGAGGTTACGTCATTCGTGTTAGCTCTCACGTGTGACACGCGTGGCACGGCGAGACGACCTCGAGGTTGATCGTAAGTTTGCAAACCGCCCGCCCGCCCGGCCTTCAGTCGTTGCATGACTCTATTTCACTCGCGTGTGTGTGTAACCGCGGTACGTATATAGGAGGGATACTGCGGTACTGGAGAAGAACACCAAGTGGCAATAATTTTATCCTATCTGCGTCTGTTACATCGTATTGCAGTCGGGTCAGTGAGTGAGGAGTGTGGAGTGCATTGTACGATTACAATTTCGTTCATTACGCGCAGTGCCACTTGGCTCAAGAAACGCACCATTATGCAAACGTTACATTTTATTTCTTCTTTACCCCGAGGTGCGTACCCTCTTTGGAATGACCAATGCCCTCCACAACCTGGTCAACTGGCGTGTCGGCCGCATCCTCATCGATGCTCCAGGTCGTGAGCAGCATGACGTCGTGCTGGTCAACGTCTGCGGGGAGTATGTCACTCGCCTGCTCCGCGACCTGGTCGCGAGATGCTCTGTCCACTTTGGGTGCGTCACGTGCACGAGCCACCTGGCCGATCCCTCCCCCAGCCGCACTGTCCAGAAGACGTTCAGGCTGTCGCAGCACAACGCCGTGAACATCTCTACTACCAGCCTCAAAGAGTGCAGGTAGCTTAAATTTTCACATGGATGCGAGTGTGTGTTCCTCAACAACCCAACCCACTTTCTTCTTTCCTTCCTCCCTCCCTCCTCCCTCCCCCCCCCACACACACACACAGAAGCATTGCCAGCCACTTCCCCACCAGCTGTGTATCAGTCCACTACACCAGTGCCTACCCCACATCACTGAAGTGGATGGTGAGTTGCCTGGGGGATATTAAGGCCCACTACAGGACCTTGGCAGTCCCCATGCCCTCATATGCAATGGCCACACTCCCCGTCTTTGCCCTTGCTGCTGGGTGCTCTGCGTGGGAACCTGTCAACTACTGCGATGGTGACGGCGGATCCATCGTTGTTGAACAGGTTCCCGGTCTTAGCACATACCTCCAGCAGCAAAATGTCACCACCCATAGCCTGGCTGCCCCCCAGTGCACTCTAGTATAGGTACGTCTATTATAGTCTGCACCACACCACCCCCCCTTCCCTTGTGCAGTTTCGAGAAACATTCCACAATGCTGTGGAAATGGGTCACCTGTACACGGTGGTGACACGGGAGATGATGAGCCTGGACCCAGTACACGCCATGCCAGCACTTACGTTTTGCAACGGAACTATGGCTATCAGGCTCTCTTCCATGCTTGTCGCGCATTGGCGACTGCAAAGGTGCGTTCCGACAGCACAGAGGTGGGGTTTGAAGTGATCATGTGTTTGTGTGCACAGGTGATACTTCTGGCGTGCCATGGGGTCCACAGGGGAGAGGAAGGAGATCGGGTTGTTGGGAGATTGTCACTCGACGAGACATCAGGCACATTTCTTGTGTCTGCCCTCTCCCGGGTGCAGAGTGGGCTCTCGTTTCCTGTCCCCAATGTTCCACGGCAGTATGACAGGGCTATGGAGGTGTCAGTTGCTGGTCGTTGTGGGGTTCTGGAGATTGGGCCATCCATGGCAGCACAAGAGGCCATGCCCTGGTCTCTTAAGGAGGCTTTTTCATCGGGGCAGTCTGCTGTGGCCTTACCCGGCTCCAGTTGCCTCATAACCAACAGCCCTCAGTTTCTCAATGAGAGTCACCTGTGTATACACCAGAGCTTCATTGCGGGTGCAGGTCAGTTCCTAGTGTGCACTGAAGTTTGCTGCTCCCCTGTAACATGCCAATCTGGCACCCATCTGTTCTTTCATGAATGCCTTTCCGAAACAGAATGCCTTTCCGAAACAGAATGCCTTTCCGAAACAGAATGCCTTTCCGAAACCTTCGACGTAATTCCAGCTGTCCAGCCTGTCGAGAACCTCTCTTCTTCTGTGCCTTCTTCCTTTGCTGCGGCACAAGTGTCTGCTCTAGATGTTGTGTGCGTGCACGACAAATGCAAGTGGAAAGGAACTTGTGGTCGGTTGGACGGTCACCTCAATACCGACTGTCCGCACGAGCCCATCAGTGGAGAGGAGGGTGGCTGTGGAGAACTCGTTCCACGAGGAGAGATGGCCACACACCAGCAGTTTGTTTGTCTCCAGAGCTGTCCTAACTTCAAAACGGATAGAGATGAGCAGGATAAATGCAACGTCCGTCTCAGTCGTCACAAGCTCGACGATCACCTTAAAGATTACTGCAAACTTCGGATAATCCACTGTCCTTGTGCATCGTGTAAAATCACCACGAGGTACAATCAAATGGCAGCCCACCGTGAGGTATGTCCGTACGCTCCCGTGCCATGCCCTCGGCAATGCGCTGCCATGGACCTTATACGACTAAGCCTTGAAAAGCACAAAATCGAGTGTCCCAACGAGCCCGTTCCATGCGTCCACGCCCCATTGGGATGCTCCCATGTTGCCCCACGGAGTGAGATCATTGGACATGAGCAGGATATTGCGATACATTTTCATCTCTGCTCCACCAAAGTCTTTGCTGAGCAGCAAGAAGCTTCACTAAAGAAAATGAATGAGATGAAATAAGTGTTCAAGCAGAAGTTTCAAACACTTCAAGATCACAAAGTTACAAACAATTGAAGAAAAAAATCACAAGAGCAACAAATAATGGAAGAGAAGCTTAAACAGCAGAGCGCCTTATTGAGGAAGCTAGAAGAGCAGTCTGCCACATTCAAAACCAAGGTACAAGAGCAGACAGCAGTGCTGAACACCCAGCTACAAGAGCAGACTGCAGTATTCAAAACCATGCAGCTACAACAGCAACAGGAAGTTACAAGAGCAGACTACAGCACTGCAATCCACCATATCAGGTTTTCTGAACGCAGAGCATTTGAGGCTACTGAATTGTGGAGGTAGGGAGGAGAATAGCATGCATGGTCACATATTATAGACAGTGTATTTAGATGGACTCAATCGCAGGAATCATCATCAATATCTGATCATGGCTATCCCATTGTTATTCGGGCCAATTCTCAATGTGCATCCTGATGTGTGATTTGCATTTCATGTACACATGGGAGTCTATGCATATACACCACCAAACCTTCCAGCCATCACCAAGTTATATTAAAGAAGCTTAAATTCTCAGTTACCATCAGTATCAGTATAAATATAGATTTTAGAGTTATATAAACCTCATCAGTAC
The DNA here is from genome assembly GCA_013339895.1 of Ephydatia muelleri. Classification (NCBI taxonomy): domain Eukaryota; kingdom Metazoa; phylum Porifera; class Demospongiae; order Spongillida; family Spongillidae; genus Ephydatia; species Ephydatia muelleri. The sequence continues at coordinate 3,326,155 of JABACO010000020.1, read as the reverse complement.
TTACCATGAATTTTCTGAATGGTTTTCATGAGGACTGGACTAAACAAGGACCAAATCATTTGCTGACCACTACTGATTCACAATAAATACGCCTGCATTTCACCAAATTCCATTGCCACTCTTTCTTCTCAAAACCTTCGCCATCGTATTGAGTGGTATTTTGTACTTCAGTTGTTTTCCTATTATTTGGTCCATATCTCCAAAACTACTTTAGCCACTAACAAGTGAAGTGTAGAGAAAAAAAAACAATGCATGTGTTTATAAGTCAATTTAAAACACAGTTTATGTAGGAGGTCTCATGCTCAGTTCCTTGGCTTCTTACAGACAATAGCTTCTATTTGCGTTCTCCATTTTGAAAATCCGTGATGAGAATCCATAGATCCTAACAAGCTGTTACAGAACTGTTCACCAACCATATTAACCGTTACAAATATGTTATCCTTTTTTGGAACATACCGTGCGGTCACCTACAAGGCTGCAACATAACGCGACCTAAATACAAAATAACACGACCCAAATACAAGACGGCACGACCCAAATACGAGTTAGCACGACCTGAAAACGAATTGGCTGACTCGAAAACGAAAGCAGGCGCGTATCGAACTATGCCATACGAGTCTCGGCCCCAGACCTGCTAATAACGGATGGTTACATCACCGCTACGCGAAAGACAATGCAAATGCGTATCCGGGTCTGGAGCCGAGACTGCTACAGCGGTGATGTAATCAGGTCTGGGGCCGAGACTGCTCTGGGTAGACAAAGGCTTCACTATCAATTTTCGGTAAGAGTAAGACCATATATGGTGAAAATTGACAGTGAAATCATCAAAGCCGTCAACGACCCTGCAGTAATACTGTATATAAGCGAAAGGACCATGGCAAGACGAGGTGGCTTTCCTATCATCATTTTCTGCAACCAAGCTAATTAAGAGCGAATATTTCCAGAGCCTCGTGTGCACTGAAGTTTGCCGCTCGCCTGTCACGTGCAAATCTGGGCACCTTTTCTGTCATGGCTGCCTCTCCGAAAGCTTTCGACGAAATTCCAGCTGTCCAGCGTGTTGGGAACGTCTCACTGCCCCTGTACCGTCTGCCATTGCTGCGGCACAAGTGTCTGCTCTAGATGTTATGTGCGTGCACAACAAATGCAAGCTAGTGGATAGGAACTTGTGGTCGGTTGGACGGTCACCTCGACCGCACGAGCCCATCAAGTGTTCTGGAGAGGGCGGCTGTGGAGAACTCGTTCCACGAGGAGAGATGGCCACACACCAGCAGTTTGTTTGTCTCCAGAGTTGTCCTAACTCCAAGGCCAAAGCAAAAAGACCCTATGGAACACGAAACGAACAAGACTCATGCGATGTTCGTCTGAGTCGTCACGACATCGTCGACCATCTTAAAGATTACTGCGAACTTCGGATAATCCACTGTCCTCACGCATCGTGTGAAGTCACCACGAGGTACAATCAAATGGCAGCCCACCTTGAGGTATGCCCGTACGCTCCCGTGCCATGCCCTCGGCAGTGCGCTGCCGCGGACCTTATACGACCAAGCCTTGAAAAGCACAAAAACGAGTGTCCCAACGAACCCGTTCCATGCGTCCACGCCCCATTGGGATGCTCCCATGTTGCCCCACGGAGTGAGATCATTGGACATGAGCAGGATATTGCGATACATTTTTCATCTCTTCGCTCCAAAGTCTTTGCTGAGCAGCAAGAAGCTTACCAACAGAAAATGGATGAAATGAAACAAGTGTTCCAGCAGAAGCTACAAACACTTGAAGAGAAGATCACAAAGCAACAGATATTTGAAGAGAAGCTTAAAGAGCAGAACACCTTATTGAGGAAGCTAGAAGAACAGAATGCATTGCTCACCAGGAAAGTAGAAGAGCAGTCTGCCACATTCAACTGGAAGCTACAAGACCAGACTGCAGTATTCAACACCAAACTACAAGAGCAAACAGTACTACTGACAGAGCGAACAGTAGCGCTTGTCACACGCCTCCTTTTAATTCTTCTCACTATCTGGATAATGTTCTGGCTATATGTATATGGCGTTCTGCACCATCTGGGAGCAGGAGACAAAACTGCCCCCATACTGTATGTGCCTGCTACCATAATAGGTAATACTCAACTGGGTCATTATGACATAACACTACAGGAGCTGTACCTTTGCCTTGTTGAATGCACCCAACACTCCACAGCTACTATTACTTGAATCCTAGCAAACCATTCAATGGTTGAACGATCATGGCAAATTGCTAAGGAATGTTCCACAATAATTCACCAGTCCAAGAAAAGCCCTTAATTGTTGGACATTTTAAGGCACTGGAGCCACACTGACTTTAGCGTGCACATGCATAGATACTTCCAAGGGTACAGTAATGAGCCATGATGATCCAGCAATCGATCTCAGTGTTGCTGGAAGTTGGGTATGTACCTACCTACTCGGGCTTCCAAGGATCTATGCACATACACATCTAACTTCCAGCAATGCCTGGATATTGTACTGAAAGAAATCTTTTACATGTGTATTAATTCATAGTGTTGAAAGGACAGTGAATTAAGTTTATTCTCACTGTGCCACGGCTTCATACACTCTAATTATACACCGTTTTCGAAAACCATTACACGTACTAAACCTCTGACGTACACATTACCGGAAGTAATTATACTGTATATAAGCAAAAGGACCATGGCAAGACAAGGTGGCTTTCCTATCAACATTTTCTGCAACCAAGCTAAGAGCGAATATTTCCAGTGCCTCGTGTGCACTGAAGTTTGCCGCTCGCCTGTCACGTGCAAATCTGGGCACCTCTTCTGTCATTACTGCCTCTCCGAAAGCCTTCGACGAAATCCCGGCTGTCCAACCTGTAGGGAACCTCTCGCTTCTCCTGTGCCTTCTGTCTTTGTTGCGGCACAAGTTTCTGCTCTAGATATTGTGTGCGTGCACGACAAATGCAAGTGGAAAGGAACTTGTGGTCGGTTGGACGGTCACCTCGATACCGACTGTCCGCACGAGCCCATCAAGTGTTCTGGAGAGGGCGGCTGTGGAGAACTCGTTCAACGAGGAGAGATGGACATACACCAGCAGTTTGTTTGTCTCCAGAGTTGTCCTAACTCCAAGGCCAAAGTGGATAGAGATGAGCAGGACAAATGCAACGTTCGTCTCAGTCGCAGCGACCTCGTCGACCACCTTAAAGATTACTGCAAACTTCGGATAATCCACTGTCCTCACGCATCGTGTGAAGTCACCACGAGGTACAATCAAATGCCCGCCCACCGTGAGGTATGTCCGTACGCTCCCGTGCCATGCCCTCGGCAGTGCGCTGCCGTGGACCTAATACGACAAAGCCTTGAAAAGCACAAAAACGAGTGTCCCAACGAGCCCGTTCCATGCGTCCACGCCCCATTGGGATGCTCCCATGTTGCCCCACGGAGTGAGATCATTGGACATGAGCAGGATATTGCGATACATTTTTCATCTCTTCGCTCCAAAGTCTTTGCTGAGCAGCAAGAAGCTTACCAACAGAAAATGGATGAGATGAAACACGTGTTCGAGCAGAAGCTACAAACACTTGAAGAGAAGATCACAAAGCAACAAATAATTGAAGAGAAGCTTAAAGAGCAGAACACCTTATTGAAGAAGCTAGAAGAACAGAATGCATTGCTCGCCAGGAAAGTAGAAGAGCAGTCTGCCACATTCAACTGGAAGCTACTAGAGCAGACAGCAGCACTTAATACCAAGCTACAAGAGCAAACAGTACTATTGAAAGAGCAAACAGTAGCGCTGAATACCAAGGTACAAGAGCAGACAGCAGTATTCAACACCAAACTACAGCAGCAGACTGTGGCATTCAACACCAAGTTACAAGAACAGACTTCATCGCTGCAATCCACCATATTGGGTTTGTTGAGTGCAGATAATTTACGGCGCGCATATCGAGGCTACTGATGAGCTGTTCTATTTGTTTTTTTAATGGGGGCAGGGAATAGATTACGTTGCATGGGAACCTTTCAGGACAATGTATTTGAGTAATTGTAATCATTTTAGTCGTGGCTATGTCGTGTGATTCAGATGCAATGTTCGTACTGATATGTGATACTCGAAAGTTTTCCAGAATGGTACACACATGTTCCTATATAACTTCCATGTCTTTCTGGAAGGTAGGCTAGTGTGTATACCTGGGCTATAACACAGCAGTATTTCTGTATGACCTCAGCGTTGCTGGAAGTAAGACGTGCACTGTGATGTCTTCACTGTATGCACTCAGCTATGCCATCCCCACTCTAATGATGTAATCATAGTTTACTATCTATGATGTAATCAACTCATCACATGGCATGCATCATAGAATAATAACTTCTGATACTATGGTATGCATACACAACATACAAGAAATATAACAGATGATACATACGCATACAAACATTGATTTTACTGCACACACAGACACACATTTATACATAGGTACCCACACACAAACACACACATACACATCTCAATATGTGCATGTAAATTCCGGTAGTCCAGCTCTATCATTGAATCCTGTTCCGCTTCTTTATATGGTTCAGGATCCTTGAAGACATAGATTGGTGGCCCTCAAAATGGCAAAGGACAGCCTGGCTCGTATCCATCCTGCAACTTTGTAATGTTTTTAACAATTTTATCATAGATTGTAAAGTAATAGTATCTATGCACACAAATTTACATGAATTCTGTCCATACATTATACTCCTCCCTTACAACATGACTGAGTTCATTAATTATACCTCCAATGAGCAAACAGCTTGGAATTGTTCTGGTCGTCTACATTTCATCTGTGTGTACCTCGGTGGAACTGCCAATCCAAAATCTTTAGCATTGGAAGTTCTAAATCGATTTGACTGACCTCTCATCTCCACATTCAAAGGTTCTTCCAATCTCCGTTTCAGAAGAAGTCCCTCAATAACAGCATTCTCAGCTTTTTACAGGCTCTGGTATGGTTGGACCAACAACCAGCTTGTACTTCCAATCGGATCGGACAAAATGAGGGAGGACACACACCAAATCTATACTCCCTCTGCAGGATATGATGGACAATTTGTTTGGACTTGCAAAATCAACATACCCTAAATGTTTGTCAGGCCAAGGCTGCTACTTTGGCAAGCAGTGCATTATTTAGATAGTTTCTCAAATATCCCCTTCTAAACCAGGCTGCCAAACACACACCTCTAGCACGCTGTTTTATGCGTACAATACCAAATGTCCTCCTTGTAACTCCTTAAGACCAAGACTTGTGATTTTCAAGGGATAGTAACCTGATAAAACGACCCCCTTCACTCATCTTTAGATATTTTCATATTTGGTACAATTGAGCATCTTCTCAAAATCGCTTCACTACCGCTCTACTCATGCACTACTAACTGTCCGAATTTGTACATAAACTACAGCTGTAACATCATATCATCAATTCATTGTCCCTCTCTGTATAGCATCTATTACATCCACCTTCCCAGCTTCAAGAGGAACCCCAGTTGTAGGACCCGACATAGATCTCAATGGTTGAAGTCAAACATTATGTCAAACTCCTTCCAAAAATGAAACCTTCCATATGTCAAAGAAAAAGGTCTCCTTTTAATTCTCACTACCTGGATAATGTTCTGGCTATATGGCGTTCTGCACCATCTGGGATAGCAGGAGACAAAACTGCCCCCATACTGTATGTGCCTGCTACCATAATAGGTAGTACTGGGTCATTATGACATAACACTGCAGGAGCTGTACCTTTGCCTTGTTGAATGCACCCAACACTCCACAGCTATTATTACTTGAATCCTAGCAAGCCATTCAATGGTTGAATGATCATGGCAGATTGCTAAGGAATGTTCCACAATAATTCACCAGTCCAAGAAAAGCCCTTAATTGTTGGACATTTTAAGGCACCGGAGCCACACTGACTTTGGCGTGCACATGCATAGATACTTCCAAGGGTATAGTAATGAGCCATGATGATCCAGCAATCGATCTCAGTGTTGCTGGAAGTTGGGTATGTACCTACCTACTCGGGCTTCCAAGGATCTATGCACATACACATCTAACTTCCAGCAATGCCTGGATATTGTACAGAAATAAATCTGTCCCTTTTTACATGTGTATTAAATTTAATTCATGGTGTTGAAGGACAGTCAATTAAGTTTATTCTCACTGTGCTTCATACACTCTAATTATACACCGTTTTCGAAAACCGTATTACGTACTAAACCTCTGACGTACACATTACCGGAAGTAATACTGTATATAAGCAAAAGGACCATGGCAAGACAAGGTGGCTTTCCTATCATCATTTTCTGCAACCAAGCTAAGAGCGAATATTTCCAGTGCCTCGTGTGCACTGAAGTTTGCCGCTCGCCTGTCACGTGCAAATCTGGGCACCTCTTCTGTCATTACTGCCTCTCCGAAAGCCTTCGACGAAATCCCAGCTGTCCAACCTGTAGGGAACCTCTCGCTGCCCCTGTGCCTTCTGCCTTTGTTGCGGCACAAGTGTCTGCTCTAGATGTTGTGTGCGTGCACGACAAATGCAAGTGGAAAGGAACTTGTGGTCGGTTGGACGGTCACCTCGATACCGACTGTCCGCACGAGCCCATCAAGTGTTCTGGAGAGGGCGGCTGTGGAGAACTCGTTCCACGAGGAGAGATGGCCACACACCAGCAGTTTGTTTGTCTCCAGAGTTGTCCTAACTCCAAAGTGGATAGAGATGAGCAGGACAAATGCAATGTCCGTCTCAGTCGTCACGACCTCGTCGACCATCTTAAAGATTACTGCAAACTTCGGATAATCCACTGTCCTCACGCATCGTGTGAAGTCACCACGAGGTACAATCAAATGGCAGCCCACCTTGAGGTATGTCCGTACGCTCCCGTGCCATGCCCTCGGCAGTGCGCTGCCGCGGACCTAATACGACAAAGCCTTGAAAAGCACAAAAACGAGTGTCCCAACGAGCCCGTTCCATGCGTCCACGCCCCATTGGGATGCTCCCATGTTGCCCCACGGAGTGAGATCATTGGACATGAGCAGGATATTGCGATACATTTTTCATCTCTCCGCTCCACAGTCTTTGCTGAGCAGCAAGAAGCTTACCAACAGAGAATGGATGAGATGAAACACGTGTTCGAGCAGAAGCTACAAACACTTGAAGAGAAGATCACAAAGTTACAAATAGTTGAGGAGAAACTTAAAGAGCAGAACACCTTATTGAAGAAGCTAGAAGAACAGAATGCATTGCTCGCCAGGAAAGTAGAAGAGCAGTCTGCCACATTCAACTGGAAGCTACAGGAGCAGACAGCAGCACTTAATACCAAGCTACAAGACCAGACTGGAGCACTCAATACCAAGCTACAAGACCAGACTGCAGTATTCAACACCACAATACAGCATCAGACTGCGGTATTCAACACCACGTTACAAGCCAGGTTACAAGAACAGACTTCATCGCTGCAATCCACCATATTGGGTTTGTTGAGTGCAGATAATTTACGGCGCGCATATCGAGGCTACTGATGAGCTGTTCTATTTGTTTTTTTAATGGGGGCAGGGAATAGATTACGTTGCATGGGAACTTTTTACACATAGATTGGACAATGCCGTATTTGAGTTGTTGTAATCATTTCAGTCATGGCTTGTCAATTCTGTGGGATGATGTAATACTAGTACGGATATGTGACAGAAGTATTCCAGAACGATACAATTTCCATGTCTTTCTGGAAGTTAGACCAGCATGTATACTTGGGCTATAACACAGCAGTATTTCTGTATGACCTCAGCGTTGCTGGAAGTAAGACGTGCACTGTGATGTCTTCACTGTATGCACTCAGCTATGCCATCCCCACTCTAATGATGTAATCATAGGTTACTATCTATGATGTAATCAACTCATATCACATGACACACAAATGTACATTAATTCTGTCGATTCTTTCATTACATTATACTCCTTCCCCCTTACAACATGGCTGAGTTCATTAACTATACCTCACTGAAACTGTCGCCTGAACAATGAGCAAACAGCTTGGAATTGTTTTGGTGGTCTTACGTTCTCTCTGTGTGTAACTCAGAGACTTGATTTGACTGACCTCTCATCTCCACATTCAAAGGTTCTTCCAATCTCTGTTTCAGAAGAAGTCTCTCAATAACAACATTCTCAGTTTTTACAGGCTCTGATATGGTTGGACCAAACAGCACTGTCTCATCGTAACTGAACTCTTGGCTATCGTTTGATAAATCTGCTTTGATCTTATCCAAACCCCTTCTTGCTTTTGAAAGACACTGGTTATGATTGTTCTTCAATACCTCCCTTACACCAGGTAGGGCCCTTACACCAGGTAGGGCCCTTACACCAGGTAGGGCCCTTACTGTAGCTTGTACTTCCAATCGGATCAGAGAAAACAAGGCACACACCAAATCTATACTCCTCCAGGATACGATGGACAATCTGTTTGGACATGCAAAATCAACATGACAGGTCAAGAACACAAATGCTACTGGGAGGTCAGGTTGTGCTACTTTGGCAAGCAGTGCATTGTTTAGATAATTTCCCCTTCTAAACCAGGCTGCCAAACACACACCTTTAGCAAGCTGTTACATGTATACGATACCAAATGTCCTCCTTGTAACTCCTTTAAGATCAAGACTTGTGATTTTCAAGGACCCTGATAACACAACCTCTTTAACTCAGTGTGCTATGAGCAGAATACATGTTAAACTATTTAGGTACTTTCATATTTGGTACAATTGAGCATCTTCCCAAAATTGCTCTACTCACACAGTACAAAATGTCTGAATTTATAACTGTAGCATCATATCATCAATTCATTGTCCCTCTTCTGTATAGCATCTATCACATCCACCTTCCCAGCTTCAAGAGGAACCCCAGTTGTAGGACCCGACATAGATCTCAATGTACCAAAAATGTAATGATGAAACTTCCATATGTCAAAGAAAAAGGTCTCTCTCCTTTTAATTCTTCTCACTACCTGGATAATGTTCTGGCTATATGGCGTTCTGCACCATCTGGGATAGCAGGAGACAAAACTGCCCCCATACTGTATGTGCCTGCTACCATAAAGGTAGTACTGGGTCATTACCTTTGCCTTGTTGAATGCACCCAACACTCCACAGCTATTATTACTTGAATCCTAGCAAGCCATTCAATGGTTGAACGATCATGGCAGATTGCTAAGGAATGTTTCATAATAATTCACCAGTCCAAGAAAAGCCCTTAATTTTTGGACATTTTAAGGCACTGGAGCCACACTGACTTTGGCGTGCACATGCATAGATACTTCCAAGGGTACAGTAATGAGCCATGATGATCCAGCAATCGATCTCAGTGTTGCTGGAAGTTGGGTATGTACCTACCTACTCGGGCTTCCAAGGATATATGCACATACACATCTCACTAATGTGTATTGGTAATTAACAACACCTTTTTCAAAAAAGGAAGTTAAGCATATCTCAATACTTACCATATGATTTTCATGAGGACTATAGACAAGGACAAATTCTTGCTGACCAAAATTCACAGTACACAGTATACCTTTGCATTTCACGAAATTCCAAGTGCCAAACCTTTCCTCGCAAAACCTTCCACCTTCAGTTTTTTTCTACTCCTCCTGTTGTTCCCCCACGGAACTGTTTGCCTGCTTCACTGAAGCGCACCATCTTATGACAAGTGAGATGCACAGTATATACAAACCACTAACACTAAAGACTTTAAGGAAGAAAAACAAAACAAAGGAAAAACAGCTCAAGCTATAAAACCACACACAGTGTTAAAGCGGACTCTTCAGTCACTTAGAACACACAGTTATGAAGGAGCTTTGCCGGTCTGTTCCAGCTGCCTCAGCTCTCTGGCTTCTTTCTCTTCGTTGCGTTTCTGATAAGCCAACCTGTGTGATTTGCTATTTAAATTTCCTGTCGGAAATGTAATGTGCACACACACACACACACACACACACACACACACCCACACCCACACATGTACATGTCCCTCCCTTTTTACATTATCACATTTCAATGTGCATCAAGAAAGCCACACTCAGCACATTAATAAAGCTCTCACATATTGTTAATGATTCTCTGGGTGAAGGTGTTGGTGGTCAGAGAGTTTCCGCTGTCCACAGTTCTGAATATGCCCCTCCTCTTGGCCACCTGCAAGTGTGCATAGAACATGTTCCCAAGACAACCAAAATGAATATTTATGTTACAATGCCAACAGAGAAGTAGACACAGCTGTCATTCAGTGATACAGAAAGATAAAGTTGATAGGTATAGCATCATGTGATGCTATCCAGCAATACTAATGACTAAACAACATGGTTCAAAACTCACCTCATAAGGGTCAGATCCATCCTGGGGGGGGGGGGGGGGGGGGGGGGGGGGGGGGGGGGGGGGGGGGGGGAAGGATATGAAACAAATTAGCCATTATGAAATCAAACAGCCAGCATTAAGAAAGGAAAAGTGGGCTCCATTTGGGAGGGCATGAGGTTACCTCATCACAGGACCACAAGGGTAGGGAACAAGAGAGGCAGGGAATAGGGTGTGGACAGTAGGGTAGGAACATGAGGGTAGAAAGGGGCAGGAGGTGTGGTCAGGAGGGGAGGGGCAGTAGAAGGGATGGGGCATGAGGCATGGTCAGGAGGGGAGGGGCAGTAGAAGGGGTGGGGCATGAGGTGTGGTCAGGAGAGGAGGGGCAGTAGAAGGGGTGGGGCATGAGGCATGGTCAGGAGGGGAGGGGCAGTAGAAGGGGTGGGGCATGGGGATTACCTTGTCAGCTACCACAGGGGTTCTCCCATGAATGACAAAGTCAACCTACAGAAGTGGACATCAACACAAGACATTGGATAAAATGAATAAAAAACCCAACCAGTTCTATGTAATTGCTCATGGCGGGAGTAAAAAGAATTTACATAGAAAGTGTGTGTGTGTGTGTGTGTGTGTGTGCAAGTGTGTGTGGGTGTGTCCACTGTATATTACCTTGAAGTGGTCCAATAGTTCATCAGTGACAGAGTATGGTGCCTCTATGACCACTGCAGACACGAGCTGTGGTGGTGAAAGTGGTGGGGGTGGTGGTGAAA